>VDFB02171540.1:0-17667 GCA_007258455.2 Sequoia sempervirens
CTCAATACTCTACTTCTAATGAAAGGTAAATAAAATAATGAAAGATTAGAGAAGCATAATATGTTCCATAACATTCTTTTATGGCTCTAAATGTATGTGTTGAAGTTGCTCTTTGGTTCTCTAATGTGATAACATATACATACAAATTTTATCATATGGAAACATTTGGGGATGTCATTATTTTATAGAGTTGAGGGTAAAGGAATGGAGGACTAGGTTTTTTTGGAATCGAGGACTAGAATCATGAGAGAATTTTTGAATTTGAATTTGAGAGGGAAGAGAGAATTAAATGTAGGTGGTTGGGTTGATGGAGGGCTTGTGTTGACTTGATTAGGTAGATGGGAATAATTGAATGCTAATTTGAATTTGGATTGAAGGTCTAATTTGGAAATGAATGGCTATGATTAGTCTAATTGATTTGATGGCTAGGATAGATTATTAATTTCATTTTAGATTTGATGAAGTGGAAGTAAGTTACATTAGTTTGAGTTTGGATTGGTGATTTGGAATTATTTTAATTTTAAGCTATGGATGTGACATGATTATCCCCTTAATGGTTGATTAAAAGTTAGGATTTGGGGATTTTAGCTAATTAAATAATAAACTCTAAAGTCTAAACCGTAAACCCTAAAGCCATCATTTTTTCTTAGGCTCTTAATGAAATTTAGGATTTGTCTTAGGCAACTCCACCAAATTTCATTACCTTATATAAATGTAATTGTTTCTAGGATCTTTAGGCATGTGAATTTATAAATATCCTATTACCTTAAACCTAAGCTCACAAAGAGTCTAAACCTAAACCCTAAAGCCATCATTTTTTCTTTAAAGGCTCTTAATGAAATTTGGTTAGTTGACGCTTCACCAAATTTTATTCATTTTGAAACCATGCCATTTCTCCCTAGGACCTCACTAGGCGTGTGGAAATCGCTTAACCCATCCTGTCACCCTAAATAGTAATTCAATTTTCTTAAGGGGTTGACAATATGACATTTCTTAAGGGGATCAAAGAAGTTCTTAAAATTTGGTGATCAAAGTTGCCCAAGGCCCAACCAAATTTAACAATAATAAGATCCTGCAAGATTATACAATATCAATTTAGTTAATTGTATTTTCATTCAAATAACATGTGCCTTAGACATATAAATGAGGCTTACATATAATTTTATCATTTGTATTCAATTATGTAAGGCCATTTATATTGAATGGTTTAACTTGGTATAAATTCAAACAATGATCTTAAATAGTTATGAATTTATAAATTTGGTGAGCGATGGATATTTTTAGTGACATGAATTTATGATTTTGGTTCTATATGGATATTTTTAGTGACATGGATTTGTGAAGTTGGTGGAATTTATGAACTTATAATGAATAGTATATAATAGTATATATTTAATGACTATCTATTAGATCATGATTTCTCCTGCTGAAAAAGTGTGTGTGTGTTAAAGACATAAAATGAGATTTTGTGAATGTTTCAAGTTTATTGTTTTATGTATGTGCATGTATTAAAAATTTGCATAATAGTTCTATTAAATTTTGAAATTTGTATATGTATGTATGTATAGTTTAGTTTAATGATTTGATGCGCATGCAAATTATGCATCATTATTTTTATTTAAATGTACATGTACATACATTTAATTTTTAATTTGTATGGATATGCTCTTGAGTTGAACAATCAATGTATATATATGTGCATTTCAATTAAATATATGAGAGCTTAATATATATGTTGCTCATCCTATTTCAATTAAATATATGATCTTAATTTTTGTATGCACATGGGTCCTATTTTATATGATTTTAAATGCAGGTGCACATTATATCAAGCATATATCATGGATGATTTTAACATTGATGATATCATCAATCCACCACCTGATCCACAGCCAGATCCGCCTCCCTCTCCCCCTCCACCTCCACCTCCACCTCCACCTCCACCTCCCCCTCCCCCTCCCCCTTATATGCCACCTCCAGCACCTATGGCATCTGATGAGGCTCGCTTGAGAGCACGAATAAATGATCAAGTCACATCCTTACAGACACAAATCAATGCTATGCAGAGTCAAGCATTGATTGCTCCACATGTGAGACGTTTTGCATCTGTAATGCAAAACATTGTTGATTCCATTAGGATGATTGATTCTGATCTTGATAGGCATAGATGAGAGAGAGAACAAATGAGACAATTTTATTCTGATGGTCTCTCTTATAAACAAATATTAGACCTTAAAATAACAAAAGCCCATCTAGCCCCCTACTTTCTTGACCCCGTTACCCGACAACCCATTCCACCCAACAAATCTAAAATATCCATGAGGTGGTGCATACATCTGCAAATGATTGCACATTTTTGGGATCGATGGTATATGGTTTTGATAGTCCCCCACATGCTAATTGGGAGTTCCCATTGTATTTTTTGAGAAAATTGTATGTAGAGTTTGTTTTGGGGAAAAAGCCCAATTATTTTGATTTTAGATCATTTCAGGTGTTGGTGGCGGCATGCCACAACAGAGATTAGGGGCAAGGGTTGATCCCTGACGCCCCGTGCATGCACAACCCCTTGTTGTTGCTCTTGGTCCTCCCATTCCTGCACCTGTACATCATCAAGCTCTGGTATCAACATTAGGTTCCCTTAGTACACTCGCAGGAGACCTTGATCAGCACGCTTCTGCGATAGCGAGTGGGGAGCATAGAGACGATGATGATGATGGAGGAGTTTTTATGGGTGAATTAAGTCTTGCTCGGGAGTGTCGAAGACCGTCCCCATATATGTACTAGTTGTCATCCGTTATTATTTATGGGGACTGTCGGGCTACACACCTAGTTCGGTGGGCGGGAGATACTGTGATGATTCATCACGATGCATCGATTCATTTGTAGAGTTCACCATTGTGAGAACATCACCACGAGGACACTTTCGACACGGTATATAAATAATATACTGCATCACGGATGTCTGCAGGAGAACTCATTTTATAATATTTTTTATGGTTGTATATATCAAAGAAAAGTTTGCAATACATTTTAACAATCAATTTTTTTGGTGTATAGATGACACTTTCGATGCAAGGGCAATCATCTGTACCACGAGTACATATATCGACACCGGTCATACTTGGCAACCCTTATGGGGTATTTTGATTTCATTTTTTAAAATTATATATGAAATCATAAATTATTTAACTTGAGGTTTAAATTTATAATTGAATCACATATATATGTTTCAAATATTCATGTTGGTTTAGGTGACTCAATCGGCATCCACGTCGATTCCTCCTGAGGGATTGTCAAGCACTCCTCCACTATCGAGCGACATAGATCATGGGCAGGTACATTCATATTGTAAATTTGTTTAAGGTTTACATTAGTATAGTTACAATTTTATGAGTTTTGAATTCACTAGATATATGAAACGCATGCATGTACACTTGTAAATATTATAAGCATTAAATGTCTATGTACATGTATGTCTAGGTTGATACCACAATAAGAATGGGCATTGGGAAAACATTTGATGTTGTAGTTACTCATGAGGCCACTGATTTCCAGGTTGTTTACAAAACTTTCTAAAAAAATGTGCAAACTTGAATATATATGTATATATTAACCTAATTGAATTGTACATGCTTTAATTTTAATCTTGTAGGACTTTGTTGGTGCAACTTTCAGCCCTAACCCAGACATAGTTACACCACCAGGAGGACATGTAGAGCAGGCCTCAGATGAAATGGTAATTTTATTTTTTTATTATATTTAAAGTGAATTATAAATTTTAAATTGAATATATACATATTAATATGATATTTTCACATATTCTTTTTCTTTCATAGCATGAGACACATCCTGTAGTTGAGCATGTACAGACAGGTCCTGGAGAAGAGCCTAGTGCACAACCTCAGAATACGGTATGTAATTAAAATATGATAAATTCTAAATTAAATTGAATAAAAAAATAATAATTGTAGAGTTGTACATCTAATTTCGAATTTCTTTGTCTTGTTTATGTAGACTGATTTAGAGAATTTAGAGGTTTCTTCAGGCTCACCAGAGCATCCAGATTTAGAGATGGTGGTAATTTAATTTTATGATCGATTATAAATAAATTTGTCATTAAATTATTTTTTATTGTCTTACATCTAATTTCATCTTTCTCTTATGTACAGAGTGTTTCAGGTCATCCACATAGTCCGCATGGTGTGAAGAGGTCTCTTGATTATAGAGACAGTACATGACCTACAAACATGTGATTTTATGTGTTTTATATTTCTTGTAACTTATCATGTACTCTGTTGGACTTTATTTCATGTGTGCTTAATATATTGGTTTCATACACTTAATATGTTACATAAATTATGGACTTTATTATTGTTTGAAATTTTAATTTACGCATGTACATTTATGCATTTTATGTTCATAATGAAGACATTAATATAGGACATTAATGTGAAATTTACTGAAGACTTCATAATTGTAGAATAATTTTAGGTTTAATCTTCTTTTCAATGAACAAGAAGATATTTTCCATCTAATGTATTAATTTTAATTTTATGAGAGAAAAATTTATGTGGATTTACCTTCTTATTTAGTTCTATAAATTGAATTTTACCTCATTGTTGGTGCACTTGGAATTCCTATACCTTGTGAATATCATGGATATCACCATTCTTTGTTATTTTATTCTTTAATTTTTCCTTAACTAAATTGACAAATAAAGTCATTGCTCTAAACTCTTAAGCAAATAAAATTCTTTATAGTGAAAAAATCTAACAAGGTATTGATATAATTAGCTAATGTACATATTTATAAAATGACACCATTTGTTTCTCACTAGTAATGGAAAAAAGTGTTCCTACTAAAAATTAAGGAAAAGAAATTAATCATTAGAAAAAATATAAATTATGATAACATAAGAATGTGTATATGTAAAACAATTGTAACCATTAGGTGATGAGAACCATTAGTGTGCACACATGATAAATTTTTAAAATGATGAATATGGAGCTCAATCCAACGGAAAATTAATTTCATCATTGTTTCCCCCATTTAGAATATCATGATTGTGTGTAGTGTATGAAAAATGAATAAAAGTCTTGTCTCCATGTGTCAATAACAAGACAAAAAATAGAATATCACATAAATTATATGATAACATAAGAATGTGTATATGTAAAACAATTGTAACCATTAGGTGATGAATACATAGTGTACACACATGATAAATTTTTAAAATGATGAATATGGAGCTCAATCCAAAGGAAAATTAATTTCATCATTGTTTCCCCCATTTAGAATATCATGATTGTGTGTTGTGTATGAAAAATGAATAAAAGTCTTGTCTCCATGTGTCAATAAAAAGAAAAAAAAAAGAATATCACATAAACTATGTACATAAGAAATAGAAATATGACCCACAAAATTTTCTCTGTGAATTAAGGTTAGAGTTATAGGATAAAACTTTGGGTAAATGTTAGGATTAGGAGACAACTAGAGTTAGGGTTAGGTTTCAATTAGGGTCAGATACAACAAGGCTTAGGGATAGGATTAATTTTAGGACAGGGTAAGGGTTCATCTAACACTAATTTATAAGTTGTCAAAACAAATAATGGCGTCTTAAGGGGGTGTCTAAAGGGGTCATAATAGAACATGTTAATTAGGGGCGTCTAAAAGGGGTCATAATAGAATGTCTTAGAGGGATGCATCAAAGGGGTCATAATAGAACATGTTAATTAAGGGGATGTCTAAAAGGGTCATAATAGAACGTCTTAAGGGGATGTCTTAAGGGGTTATAATATGTCTTAAGGGATGTCTAAAGGGGTCATAATAGAACGTGTTAATTAAGGGGATGTCTTAAGGGGTCTTAAGGGGATGTCTAAAGGGGTCATAATAGAACATGTTAATTAAGGGGATGTCTAAAAGGGTCATAATAGAATGTCTTAATGGGATGTCTTAAGGGGTTATAATATGTCTTAAGGGGATGTCTAAAGGGGTCATAATAGAATGTGTTAATTAAGGGGATGTCTTAAGGGGATGTCTAAAGAGGGTCATAATAGAATATGTGTTAATTAAAGGGGATGTCTGCAGGGGTCTTAAAGGGGATGTCTAAAAGGGTCATAATATAACATATTAGTAAAGGGGATGTCAGGGTCATAATAGGAATGTATTAAGGGGATGTGTATTAGGGGGTTATAATATATGTAGAGGGATGTCTAAAGGGGTGCATAATAGAATGTGTTAGTGGGGGATGTCTTAAGGGGATGTCCCAAAAAGGGGGTCATAATAGAGATAATATGTGTTAGTGGGGGATGTCTTAAAGGGGATGTCTAAAGGGGTCATAATATAACATGTTAGTGGGGATGTCCTAAAAGGGTCATAATAGAATGTCTTAAGAAGGGATGTCTTAAGGGTTATATAATATGTCTTATGGGATGGCTAAAGAGGGTCATAATAGAATGTGTTGATGGGGATGTCTTAAGGGTCTTAAGGGGATGTCTAAAGGGGTCATAATAGAACATGTTAATTAAGGGGATGTATAAAATGGTCATAATAGAACAATAATGTATGCATGATATTTAGTGATTATAGAATTAGACATAAAGTTTCAAAGTAGGAAAACATGCACATTTAACAAAAAAAATATATAGAATATATATTTGATACATAGAAGTACACAGAGTATGTTTAGTTCTGTAAGTATGTACATATATGTCATCTCAAAACAATGTTTACAAAATTTAGATATGCCATCTCAAGAAAATCTCAAACTTGTGCCTAGAATGTGGTAGGTCTTCACACCACCTGATATATAAAAGGTACAAGCAATATCAATGAAATCATCAAAACATACATATTTTAATTTATATAAAACTATCTATATGTACATAACTCAAGTACCTGCATTTAAAAGTATTCGAGGTTGAATGCAGGCATCCTCTCCCTTTTGTTTTAAAGTATGAGATCAATGCAATGATGGCTTTAGGATACAAAAAATGACAACAAATCAATTTTAACTATTTATGTCCAAGAAATATCAATATGTAATAAAAACATGTATTTAAATATAGTTTAACTAATAATTACCTGTTTTTACCAAGTATTCCATGTTGTCTAGGTTGAATTTGCATAGACTAGATCCTTTTTGTGATTATGCCTTAAGGATATATAAAAGAACAATTTAAATCAATTTCAACTAATAACACACTTGACCAATGTCGAAACATGTATTTAATGTATTTAAAAGGACAAAATAAAACCCAAACTATATTTACCTGTATTTACTTAGTCCATTGTACCATCTGCATCCTCTCTTTTTTGCAATGCATCTATGATTGCCTCATGCTCTTCCATAGAAATTGACCATAGTAATTTTTTTGAAGGTCTTCCATGATAGCGCTCTAGTTTTATATTTGTTGCCACCACGAATGTGAATGGTATAATCTTTTTATGTGTTTCATAGTCTTAGTCTGGGTAGACCATTCTTTCTTCTCCGTATTTTCATTTGAAAGCCAAAAGTGCCAGCAGAAGCACCACCGATCCTATTGGAAAACTGTTCCAAAACCACCATCAAATAACTTCTCAAAATTTACTTAAAAGGATGAGACTTGTTCTAAAAATTGCTTAAGGGGGATCTAAAACTTGTTATCAAAATTTAGCAAGGAGGTGTCTTAAAGGGATCACACATTTTGTTGGATAATAGAAACCATCATCATCTTCTGGGAGTGTTAACAACTTATGTTTAGTTTCCACGCTGAGCCAACCAATATTCTGATTTTTGCTCTTCATTCCCCTCGGGTGCAATAAGCGCATACACATGTCCACGCCAACAAAATTGATTTAATAGCATTGCATATCCATATAACTAATTTAGTATTAAAAAACTAACTTAATAAAAGCAAAAGAATAAATGAAATAGAAATTAAATTAAAATTACCTTCTTGTACAAGGTATGAAACGATCATAATCTTCAGGAATTGCAAACAATTGATCATTTTTCTTGATAGTTATTTCATATTGATTATCAGTAGCTTCTCTGGTGTCAGCGATCTTTCAGCTTGCTTTGTTCAGCCATTATGTATTTTCATAAGCTTCCCAATCTCCTGAGATACAAAAATGGAAAAAACATGCAAGCTCCCTTGTCCAAATAGTCCATGTGCTTGTTGTCGCACTTCTAAATGAATGCCATTTAGTAGATCCACTAATTGTCTCACAATCAACTCTAGATACAATGTTCTCTTCTTCCACCAGCAAAGTCGATTATTTGTGGGAGTAATCACTTTCGAACCGGTCGCGGATAATTTTCTATTACGCAATCCACAATCTCATGGCGCGTTTTAAATTTTCGAATCCTGAATTTAATTGTTCTCTAGCAGAATTCTTTTTGACACCTTTTCCAGCTCCATCATGTTCTCCCTTCCCATGACCAGCTTCAAAAAACTCCATATGTGCTGGATATTATTTTCTTTATGAAGTCTACATAACCAATAAAACATTCTAGCATTTTTGAATTGGCCCATGCAATTATCCGACCATATGAGATGTTCTTTTCATATGGATTCCTCTCTTTAAATTTCTATAAAATATACTAAAACAATATTGAACAAACTCGATGAGATGTAGCAGGTGTCACTCAAATAAAATGATACTCCCCTCAAAACTTTCCTATCATCCTGGTACTATCTTGCTATGTCTATAAACAATATGGACAAACATAGCTACTTGCACTGAATTATAATATTGAGATTGAATTTCCTCTTGCGGAGCGAGAATATAATTCTCCGCAAAATCAACCACTGAAAGTATAGCACCAATTGGAAATGTGTTTCTACATCTTGTGAGAATTGACATGCTGACCATCGGTAATTCCGAGGTGCAACATATTTTGGTACAATTTTATTATTAAATTCACTCATAAATGCATGCACACTAACTTTTCGTAACTAAATCTTACAATGCTTACCCTATTTTTTTCCGTATTTTAAAGAATAGTGAACATTCCTAAATCTTTGACATCTACTAATTGTTGTCCAAAATCATGATCAACACTTTCATGCAAACAATTTCTTAAAAATGAAAGATTTCCGCAGTTAATGCATTGTCCAGAAATACAAGAACTTAAATAAAATAATCTATCATTAGATTTTTCACAAAACAAACCTGAAATAAACTCTCTTATTGATTCAGGTGGCATATCAATACCACATTCTTGTATAATCATGTTAGAATGCAAGGTACAATGTATATATCGAAAAACATCATGAAAATAACGAAATTGAACATGTATTTTACAACAACAAGATATTCGTTGCTTATTAATTTTTACATACCAGGGTTTATTTTCAAAGACCTTTGACTTATTTTAATGTGCGGTAACTTAAATGCTTCTAAAATTTTCTATAAAATTAGGTTGTGTTGTATCTAATAGGTGTTGGGTGAGGATGTAGGACTTGGACCCCACCCTTAATTTTTAAAACATCTCTAGCATTAGATGAAACCCTAGTATTATCATGCAAATTTTCGATCAAAGATTCATTCAACCTCAATTTTATATCGGAGACCTTGGTAGTAGATCCCTTTGAAACTCCAACATTGATTGATGGGATCATTTTCTATACTTTCTCTTCTTTTTGCTGCTCTTAGTAATGTTTTAGGATGCATTTTTAAAACTTCACTAATATTGCTTACCATTCTTTTATTCAAAGTTGTTTTATTGACTATAGCAGTAGTTATAGCTCTTCTTGTTGCGTTTTTATCTCTAGATCAACTATTTTTTCCAATAGATTGAATGGCACTAGCAACAATAGACATAGCATGTTTTAATGATTGATCTTTTCTTTTTGGTTTAACATAAAAGCCTAACCTTTTCATTACTTTCCTCATTTTTTGCATTCTCATCAATTGCATCATTAGTTGACATTAAAATGCAATATTTCTACGATAAAAGAATTCGGTGTATATTCTATTCGCATGCGTTCTTATTTGCCTCCAAGAAATTTGATCAAGAAGATTATCTAAAACACCACTTCCAATTTTAAAAAAAGTATTTTCATTAAATTCAACATCACATTCTAAATTTTCATCTTCATTTTCATCAACAAAATAGTTTTCATTTTCATTTTCATTTCATTAACAAAAGCGGTTTCATTTTCATTTACCTAAATCTTCATTTCATTAACCAAAGCGGTTCTCATTTTCATTTTTCATCAACAAAGAAGCGGTTTCATTTTTCATTTCATTTCATAAAAATATAGTTTTGTTTTCATTTTCAAGAAAATGATCATTTTGATTGATTTTCATTTTGCAACAAAAGATTTTTCTTTTGTTTTCAACAAATTCTATAAGTTTCATTTCTTTGAATATAGTCAATGTCAACATCATTATATCCAGCTTCTTATAAATCTTCTACAAACAAATTTACCATGTCACTAACATGTGGATTTGAAGACGTACCTGGATTTGTGTATATTGAAACATTCTCCATAGCATTCAAAGAGGGATTTGAAGACATAGTAGGACTTGTTTGTATAATCATATTCTTCTCCAAATTGACTCCTTGCAAATTAGCTTCATGTACAACTATGGTATCTTCAATGTTTTCATCTTCAATAGTTGTTGAATTGGTTGCTCCACCACCGTTCATTGATTTTATTCTCATTCTTCTTTCTCTTTGTCTTTGTCTCTCTTTTTCTTTATTTGCTTCAACTTCTTAAGGAGTCAATGTCTTTCTTCTCTTATTACGAAATTTATCTCCCATAATTATAAAATTCTCAAGCACAGATGAATGTTAATAGTGAAATACTTCAAAATATTGAATCCAAATTAGAAGTTGAATACCTATTACGCCAAAATTCTTCTTCTTGTGTTCCTCAAAACAAATAGAAAACAACCACAATTCCACTTTAAAAATTGTTCTCTTTATGCTTCCTTTGAAAAATTCAATCCATATTGTAAATTTCACTTCAAAAATGGTGTAGACGATGCTCCCTTTGATAAAATCAACAAAAAATCAAATTGACCACCTGTAAATACAATAACATATGAAAAATAATTGATTTTCAGTGCTCTCGGCCGTACATGTCAAGTTGCAAAGTTGCAGAGTTGACAGTAATTGTCAACAGTGTTTTTAAATAATATAAAATGGGATCCCGTCTACAAAACGCGATCCCGTTTATAATAAAACGGGATCCCGATTACTAAACGAGATCCCGTTTACTAATAAACGGGATCCCGCTCCATAATCGGGATCCCGTTTATTAAAATTCACTCCGCGAGCCGTTGTGAAGGTAACGGGATCCCGTGTTATAAATGGGATCCCGTTACTTTTTCAATGGTCGAAAACAAAACGGGATCCCGTTTATTACTAAACGGGATCCCGTGTTATAATCGGGATCCCGTTTTTTGAAATTTGAATTTGGTTTTGCATCGTGGGCGGGTTTTTGCCAAGGTTTTAGGTTCGGGAATAGCTTTGGAAGTCCGAACCTAAGCCTTCAACCTAGTTTGACCTGCAAATTGAAAGCCCTAACAATGTCAAAGCAAAATATCGACTTTGGACATATGGCTGACGACCTTTTTTTGAAAATTTTCTGACAAAATGAAAACCCATTTTAGATCAAACAATGCAGATTCTAAATATATAATTTGTTTTGCAATTGAATTATTTTTTGCATTTTTCAATTAATTTCTAATAAAATTGGTCCATAAACTTTAAATATCAGAGTTTTTTACTATTTGAATAACTTTTGATCAACATAACATTTTGACAAGCGGATTGCACGAGAGCAAACTTCAGAAAATTATTTTCAATTTGAAAAAAAAAACAAAAATGATAAGTTTAGGTCATCTTACATACATGGTACATGAAAGCGATTTTCAAAACAACAAATCTACTAATAAAAATTAACCAAAAAAAATATTCAATAAAATTACAAAAATATCAAGAGCAGGTTCAATGGGTCATAAACTTTCCCAAAAGGTTTGAAAAATAGATAATTTAGAATCAAAATATGGATGAGTACCAGGTGCATGGTATGGTACAAAAATGACTTTTTAAGCAGGTGGTTTTTGAAATGCCTATTGAAACTCAATTTGTACAATCTGGGTATTGAAATAAAATTACATGTTGGAAACCAGACTCCGAGTACTACATTTTATGATTGAGTGACTTTTTTAAAGATTTCATCTCTAAGTGCTTCAAATTTTAAGGTCAAATGTGTCAAATACTGAAAATTAGGGAAAACACTTCCACTTTTTGGCCAAAAAGTGGACTCAACTTCTTGCACACACCCCTTCCTATATGCCATCTAGATCTACCTCAAGTAGTTAAGCTTCTTCTAGGAACCACAAATCTGATACAAATTGTTAGATGCATAAAACAACTGAGAGGGGGTGAATCAATTATACGTCAAAATAGTCATCCTCTGTTGGAAGTTGGAAGTTTGTCATTGATGATGCAGTTTCGTAACATGAGCATGAGGTGTATATATATTGCTTGATCTAGTATTGTCATTGATGTCAACATTGTTATGATCATCTTAGTATAGTGTGGAAGCATTTTTGGTGATATATGTATAGTGCAAGTTGGTTTGGAAAGTATGGATTATCAGGAAATTGGCTATGACTTCCTTTGATAGTTTTGTGGCTTAGTGTGTCAGCTTTTGGGTTCGCACTTCACCGCACATTGGTATAACCTTCTATGATTGTAACTACAGTTTTGAGTTTATCAGATATACCTTTATTCAATATTTTGTGACATTCTATGAAGTTTCCCAAAATATGTGAATGAGAGTGCTCAACCTTTTATATCATAGTTACCTTTTGTATAATGTATTAGCATGGGAGATTCTGCATTTTTTCATGGATAATTATTTTATTTGGTGATGATGAAGATAAGCTAATCAATGTCATTTGAATTGGAATTCAAAGGAATATCAATTTTTAAGGTCGCTCATTTGGCGAATTGTATGCACACTTGAAGATTTTGTGTTTAGGTCTATTTTTGGGCCGACCTAACACGTTTGATGTTTTGTGGAGGATAAGCAAGTAACTTTATCTTATATGGGTTTTATATTAGGTCCATGCCGACCTATCTTGATGTAAATTTAATTTTGAATTTAGGCACTAAGTATGGATAAAGTGCTTTGAGGATGACATGCTTAATTTTGTATGTTACTTCTAATTAGGTCGACCTAGTTGAAGTTACACCAAATGTGGATATATATAGGATATTAACACCAAACGTTTTGAGAGTGAGGTGTGTGTGATGCGCAAATGTGGTGTATGATGTAGTAGAGTAGATCGTATGTGAATGTTGAAGAGATATATGACATGTATGGTGCTTCACCTACATGTGTGCAATGTAGTATTAAGCAGATTATGAACAGAGCAAAGTATTGATTCAAATGAATGTGAAGATTATTTTGTACTTCATTGGAACTGTAATCTGGCATATGATAGATGCTATCATATCAATTCAAATAGGCAGTGTTTCCAACCCTTTGTTATTTCTCTGTAGGCAGTAAGAATTTTTCTGGATAGTGTGTCCTAACTTGGAAGTGAGCCTTTATGTAATATCTTATATCTCAATGCAATATATTGTGAGCTAACCCTCACCATGGTTTTTCCCTTTTAGGGTTTCCATGTAAAAATACTGGTGTTCATGTGTCATGTGATTTTGTGGTTGTCTTCAGGCTTCCTTACATTATTACAATTATTTCTCTTCTGATAATTGGATGTCTTATGTTTAATTGGTTTAAAGGGAATACTGACTCACCCCCCCTCTCAGTATTCCGAGTGTTCAAAAATTGGTATTAAATCTTGGATCCCTGGAAGGAGCTTGAGTGTTTTGGGAACATCTTGAAGTTTGAACACATGGCTGATAAAAAGTATTCTATTCCTCCAGAAGATATTCCTTCTATTCAATACGCAAAAGAAGATTGCATGTTAGAAAAAGATGGAGAACTCAAAGTTTCTCTTGAAGATCTTAACATAATTAAAAATGAGAGTGGAGATCTGGAGGAAAATCTAAAAGAGGCAAATGAGTTCATCAGGAAACTGAGAGAGCAGATCAAGAAATTCATAGAAAGGCATAAGGAAGTCAATGAACACTTGAGGCAAGCAAATGAAGACATCATCAGATTAAGAGTATAAGTGGAAAAAAAGAAAAGAAATGAGGAATACTTGAATACAATGGTAAAAAGAAAGACTGATGAGTGCACTAGGCTTGAACAAGAAGTGGTATATCTTAGACTAGATCTAGAAAAAGCAAGAATTCATGAAGACAAATTTAAGACAAGTTCTACAATGTTTGATGAGTTGATTGTTGGATAGAAAGTATCTAAAGATAAAGGAGGTTTGGGACTTGAAAGAGGAGAAAGCTCTAAAGCAGATTAGACATCTAATGCAAAGAAGATTAGTGAACCTGAGAAAGTTGAAGGAAAGAGGAACTATGGAAAGTTTTGGAATCAAAGAAGTAATGCTAGAAGACCCCCTATTAGACAACCAAATTCTCAAAGGCACCAATATTTCAATGGTTTATGTTATTTTTGTAATAAATTTGGACATAAAGCTATGGAATGTAGAAGTAAAATGAATCAGAATGTTTCATCTTTTACTGGATGATGCTTTACATTCGAGAAATTTAGACATAAAGCAAGTGAATGCAAAAGTCAAATGATGAATAGATATAACAATGGTAAAATGATTCAATCATTTAGTGGTTATTGCTATACCTACTATGGATTTGGACACAAAGCTAATCAATGCAGATCCAGAACAAATGAAAGGAATAATGATCAGAGAAACACCATATGCAACAACTATAGAAAGCTTGGACATATTGCTAAATTTTGTAGAAATAATAACACAAGGAAGAATGATCCTATGAAGAAAGATGAACCAGTCAACAAAATTGATTTGAATGAAGTGAAGAAGGAAATTTAAAAGATATGGAGAAAGAAAGAAGAGACTGAGGATAAGGGAGAATCTGTACCACTCTTTGGTGCAAATGTTTCCTCCAGTAGCTAAGCTTAGAGCTATGGCTTTGGGGGAGCTTTACTGAAAAAAATATAACCCCCTGTTGATATGATGTGTCATGGCTTGACACAAAGAAATAAGATGGAGATGAATAATATGAATCTTTTGATGAAAAATATGAAATAAAATATTCTAATGCAGTATTTTGCAGAGCTTTTGAAAGTTGACTATGCATACAAGGTTTCAAAGTTTAACAACCTTTTTTTTAAAGTATTTATTGCTGAAATGGGTCAAATCAAAGTGTAACACCCCTCCATTTTGGCTCCTTTATTGGCAGTGTTCTTCTTTGTATGTTGTTCTATTTATGCTGTGACTTTGATACTTGGTTATTTTTTATCACAACTGTTAAGCGATGCATATTTAATATTTTAATGTGATGTTATTTTACTTTGATGTTATCTTTATAGCATGTTTTGGAATAATTTAGCAGATATTTGATTTAATGATGTTTTATGATTTTGATCATATCATTGATGTTAGAATCGTCAGTTAGTAATTTTGTATTGGTGAAGGGGACGAGATTGTATCACTCGCTTGCGAGCGCCCTACGATTCTGAGATTTCCTCTTCACAGTGTGTTTGATCATATTATATATATATGCATGTTCGATGTACTCTTTGTTTGTAGGTTGACATGTACATGACATTGACTCTACCTGATTTCATAGGTTTGAGCATGTCCATTTACCAACAGTAATCGATTGGGAGATAGTAGCTAGGTTTTCCATGCCAAGTCATCACCCTAGTCATAGTTTGTCGTCGGATTGTCGTCGGGTTTAGCGGTTTTGATTTGATTCATTCCTTCTTAGTTAATTATTTCATTTCATAGTTTAAAGGTTATTAAATGGTGGGTGTAGTTAAAATGATGATTAAATGTATTTAGTTGCAATGTTGAAATGTTATTTATTTTATTGATTGATTTGATTTAATTAATAAAATTAGATTTAGTTTATTGATTAATTAGGTTAATGGTGGGGCGGGGGCCCTAGCTCGGTTGGCTAAGTAATTCCGTTGCGGCTCTGCTGGTCACGAGTTCTAGTCTCCCCCGTCCCATGGTACCGGAGGGCGTGTCGCGCCAGCGCCGCCGGTCACGTTAAAAAGTTTACCAGGCGCACTGCAGTTTATAGGGGGTCGTGCTACCCGATTCCTGCAGTCTAAAAAAAATAAATAAATTAGGTTAATGGTGATAAATTAAATGAAATGGTTGTTTTGGAATTATTGTATATTAAGATTCAAATTTAAAATGAAAATGGAAATCATATGGGATATTTAAAGTTAAATTAAAATAAAAATAAAAATGTGTTTTAAATTTCACTTTTGAAATTTTGGATAAAATAAATTCTTTGCAAACTTTGAAATTCTTGTGTTTTAAATGAAATTTCAAAAATTGAAAGTAAAATTGTTTTAAAATTTGAAAATGGAAATATCCTTCAAATGTTCAATAAATCTAGTGGGTGGGATATTTTAGGGGTTTGACCAAAAATTTGGCAAAAACTCTATTTGAGCATTTTCTATTTCATATTATTGGCAATTTTCAATTTTGGTGGAGAGTTTTGCTGTGGCTGGATTTGGATTTTGAAGAAAAGATTTGGAATCACCATTGTCAAATTTTCAAGCTTTGGGAGAAAACATCAAGTTCTTCTTTGTTTTGTTTTTCTTGTTTCATTTTGAAAGAGTTTTAAATCTGGAAATGCTATTTAGATTCAATAAAAACCCATGTGAAATGATTTCAAAACTTGCAAACTGCTGGTGGATTTAGGAAAGAAAACCAAAACAAGAATCACACAATGAGAAATTGAAAGAAAACCAAAAGAAAATCTTCATATCAAACTGAAATTTAAACCATTTGTGGTATTGTCATTTTATTAATTTTATTGCAAAATTTTGTTGTTCATTTGCACAATTTGTCTGAAAAATGAAAATTTGGGTGTATATATTGATAAATATGTCTGTATATAGGTATATATATTCTATAGAAACATATTTTTATAAATAGGTTTTGAGTTTTATTTTCTGGTAAATTTAGTTTCCAAAAGAAATTTACACAGGAGTTTTTGTATAGGGATCTGCCCTGTTGTTTCTTTATTGAAAGATTATACAAAAAAAATATTGATTTGGGAGGGGAGGCCATAGCCACCCCATGGAGGGGCGTTGCTGCTATGGTAGCCCTCTCCACTGTGAGGGGAGGACGCTGCCACAGGCAGTGCCGACCTCCATTGGGAGGTTGGGTGCAGCCTATGGCTGCATCCCCTCTTCATTGGGGGCCACGGCCAAAGCAAAAGCTTTGGCTTTTGTTTTTTTTGTTTTTAATTTTTATTTAAATTTTATTTATTTTATTTTATATTATATTTTATTTAATATATATAATATTTAATATTATATATATTATATAAAATATAATATATAATATATTAATTTAAATGAATATTTTATTATTATTTAAATATATATATATATTATATATATTAAATAATGAGGACCTTTTTATTAGTTGGGATAAAAATGTTTTTTTCTTCTATAGGGATATATTTATATATTTAAATAAAATTCAAATATTTAAATATATGAATTTTAAAATGATTATTTTTCTGATAAAAATTTGGAAAGGAATTGTCCTTATAATCAAATGATTTATTTT
>VDFB02171542.1:0-46827 GCA_007258455.2 Sequoia sempervirens
CTCCTTGGTATTTTACTGCAATGTACTGTTCTTAAATGTTTTACTAAATCAATTTTTTTCATATGCTGTAAAATTTGTACAAATTAGAATGTTTTGAAAGAGAAGTTATTGTTACCAATTGAATCACCTATTTGCTTGAAAGCAATTAATTATTAATAGAACATTGTTATAAACTAGCGATCACACCTTCGTGTGCAATGGGTACGCCAAAGAGATTGCACGTGGAGGAAAAACAAATTTAAACTAAAAATTCTTATGAAAAATCAAAAAGCAGTAGAGGAATTTTTTTGTTAGGTCTCTAATGTTTTCGATCGATCAAGTTGGTATTAGTCTTCATTGGAAACTTCGCAACCAAATATATTTCCACTTTCCTAACGTTAACACATTGCTAGTGTTAAGTCTAGAAACACCTGCTAGTTGGACATGGCATTCTGCAGGACAGTTCACGTGCTTGGTCTTTGCTTCCACATTTTGCATACATGCCTACGAACAAATGGCAAGACAATCTTATTAGAGAACTATACTCTAGGTACGCCATTCTTCCTCTTCGCCGCTCTCTTTCTCTCTAACGATACGCCCATAGATTTTATCTCCCAGTTGAACCCAGATGGCATTTTGTATTCTTTTAGGAATTAATTTTAATCTACAAAATGGGCATGTTAATTAATTAGGGACTGAGATGTTCCGAAATGAGGGTTCACTTGTTTCGATTGTGGTCTATGGCTCAGTTCACACGAACTGAATGACCCATGTGATTTTCTTTTGTTCAAACCAACGATTTCGTGAGTTTAAACGAGGTCATCATCCTCAAATTTCCATATTTACTAATGCTGAGGCTTCCTCTGATTTCTCCAGAACATGCATTTTTTCATGCAGCTTCTCACAGACAACTCTTTGTTTTGTGAGAATGTACTGCAATGGTGGTCTTAATGGTAACATTTTGTTTCCTTTAATATTAGCTTTCTTTCTATGAACAAAGATGATGGGTCTGGTGTTTTTCATATCCTTCCTCTCCATGTTCAACTTTGTATCACTTGCTTCTCTGTTTCACTATCTTTTAAGGAAATCAAGTTTTTTGGCATGGGCATGCATCTTCTGTGGAAATTAGAGACATAATGCATCCTGAAAACGAATACCTATCCTGCAGGTGTCTACCAGCACACCAATTGAGTGGCCGCCACTGGCCATTGTCACACTCACCATTGTGGCATGTCTTGACAACAATACCTTTATTATCCATGACAAATAACAATGTGTATTTGATATTCATCAATTTTGTGGGTAAACATGGTAGATTTTAAATAGAAAAGAGTGAGATTATAGTATCCCTGTTCATCTCTTTATAAACTATTTTGTGAATGCATTTTCGCCACTGATTATTTGTTTTATGTTATGCCTAGACTACTCCCTATCAATACATTTTTAGCCGAGCGCTACAGAGTGTAAGAATAAATAATATGATCTGTCAATTTGTGGATACATACAGGAAGTGGGCTGTGACTTTGATTACGATGATTATCACAAGTATATAAACGTTATAACTTATATCTACTTGTTTGTGATGATGCATTTTCAAATTATTACTCATAATCAATCATTTTTGCAGTTTTGTTCATGGAAGATTGTGTACATTATTAAGCATGCATCAACGAAGCACCTTGCAGTTGCAAGTGCGTCGGTAGACATTTGTACAGAGTGTTGGGCACACCAAAAAAGCATCATAGCTACTAGTTCTTTGTAATTTGAGGCATAGCTTGTTTGCTTCCACTCTGATTAGCCACAGACTCCATCCTAAGGGCTTTCCATGACAAGAGTATGAAATATTTGGTGAGTTTACTCTCTCATAGACTCTGCAGTATTATGCTTTATTTTTTAAATAGTTTGGAGCATGGTTTGATCGTATTCAGCACAGGAGGGCTGACAGAATGCAGGACAAATGCCCGGCCGTGATTCTTCACAAATTATCAGAAAAATCTTCATTTTGATGTCTAGCTACCTCATGCTGAAAATATATTGCTTTGTAAATGGCATATTGGCCTGGTTTCTCCCAGATTTAAATGAGAAATGACTATAATGAAATTACGCTGTGGTCTAACTAATATTTTTATTCAAAAATAAATACTTTTCTCCGTAAAAAGTAGATTGTAGTTTTAGTTTTATTTTGAATGTTGTAGAGGCTTCTCGAATGTGGCTAAAAACAGTGAAATATTTATTAAAATAAAAATAGATTAATAATAAATATTTTAAATATTTGTTAATTATAAAAATGTAGTATAATATTTAAATGGTGATATAATTTCTTGAGTCATTATTATTATAATATTGATAATAAATGTGACGTAGTGTTGGGTAGTCCATAAATTATTTGTGGAATATCAGAATTCAAGTAATAGTTTGAAATAATAGATTTTTGCAAGTCATGTATTTTAATCACAATAACAAGTACTTATTTTTGTAGGATTGTAATACAAGTATTTGTTGTGTACTTATGGATGAGTCATGACAACAATTGAAAGGTAGACTAATAATAGTTTGAAATCAACAAATTAATGGGCTAATAATAGTTTGAAATGAATAAATTAATACAAGTTGAATGTATCATGGTTTTACTAGGTTTATGAATATTATAGTTATTAGGGTTGATTTGACCTTGAATTTGATTCATATTAGATGCTGATTTTTTCAAGAACCTTTGTAATTTGATTGATTCAACATATATTTAAAATATTTATATTAAAAATAATTTTAAAAAATAAACATAATTTTTCAAATAGAATAATTATTAAATTTTTTAAAAATAAAATAGCTATAATAAATACTATCTTAGTTTTAGATTTTTTAAAAATAAATATGGATTCTTTCTTTTTTCTTTTTTAAATATGATGGATAAAAATATTACACCATAAAATCCTACCAAATGCAAAGTAACAAAGAGGAAACAAGTTTTTATTTAACTTTTTAATTTTTTTTATAAACAATTTATTTACTTTTTTAAATATTAAAATTATTAATAAAATAATAATAGATTATGTGGAGAATATTAATAAAAGTATAGTAAAATTAGAAATGTGAAGTTATTAACATTATTAATACTAGCACTTGCACCTATCGAAGGTTCAAGGATTACTCTGATAGAAAACTATATGTATGTTTATATGTTAAGCATGTGTTTGTGCATGGGTGTGTATGGATGCCATGTGATGCAAATTCTAATTGTATGTTGTTGGATTAAACAATTAATAATAAGTGCTAAATAATGGAATGAAATTAATTTTAGACAAGTCTAGATTTTTTCTTGAAGAAATTAAGTATTATCTAATTGTGAAATATTTGATACAATTTAAAACATAAAGCAATGCAAATGAAAAAAGAGAGTTGCCATCAAATTGACAAAAAAACATTGCAAATGGAAATAGAATGTTCTCATCCAATTGAAAAATCAATATTTATTTGGCTTTTACGTGATAAGTGAGACTTTGGAGGCCTTTACAATTAAATTGCAATTGGTTTATCATTAAATGACAACTAAAACTTTTCACACTTTATGTAGCCTATGAACTAATTATCATATAAGAATAAGATATATTGAATTAATTTGTAATAAAATCTTATAATAGATTCGAAGATTTTTAAAAATACTATTATCATGTGAAAATAATATTTATATGATAATGTTATGAAAAATAAATTAATTGGTAGGTATTATATTATATTTGTAAGGTTTTTTTTTTTTAACTATCGTTGAGAAATAAAGAAAAATAATTATAATATAAAATTTAAAAAATTAGTTAATTAATAATTATATTAATTATTATAATATATTTAATAATTATATTATTATGGAACCATGGACACTAGAATAGTTATTTTTTATGTAAATTTTATTATTAAAAAATAATATTAACATTTTTTCTAATTTAAAAACATATTATGATATTATAACAAATAAATTTTAATCAATAATAATTAATTTTTTTATTAAATCATTATTATGGTATAATAATTTAAAAATATTATAAAATGATAATAAAGAGATCATTATTATAATTATAAAATATTGATTGAATCCATAATATTAGTAAAGTTTAAAAATATTAGAAAATTTTAATATAATTTTAATATAAAATTATGAGAAATTATTAATGATAAATAATATAAAGTTAGAACTAAAATAACAATATGATGTTAAATTAAAATTTAAAGTATAAAGTTAGAATTGTAATATTATATTATAAGAATATTAAAATTTTAATAATTAACAATCAATTATAAATAAGGTATTGAAAGTGTTTAATATAATGCAAAGGAAATTAAATATTAGAAATAGAAAATTAATTAGAAATATTATTTTTTAAAAATATTTGTATTATAATATTAAAAGAAATAAATTAATGTGTATTATATTATGTTTGTAAGCTTCTTTTTTTATATATAGTCATTTAGAAATAAATAAAAATAATTGTAATATAAATTTAAATGACATGATAAATTATAAATATTATTTTATTGTAATTAATTATGATACCAATAGTTGGTGGAAAAAATGCAACACGCCCTCTCGTACCACGTGTTTGGGGGGAGACTAGACCTTTGACCTCTTGCCTACAACGGGAGGCCTGAGACTAGACCTCGTGACCTCTTGCCTGTAATGGGATGCTTTAGCCAATCGAACTAGGCTTCTAGTTCTAACAAAAATTAATTTAAAATTATACATCGCTATAGTTATTATATTAAGAAAGGACTAGTTCTATAAGACAAAATAAAAACGAACTTTTCTTATTAGACCATTCCTCTTAACACAAATATAATTTTTTGTAACAGAAAAAATATAACTATGCCATTTTCTATAAAAACTCAAAGAAAATTTATATGAAAAAAGACAAGAAACTATTATACTTGATGTCAATAAACTTAAGAGAATAGTGTGTAAGTTTTGTAGACATACTATTTTTTAAAGTGAGTGCTCTCTCTCTAAAAATGTATTATGTTTGAGTGTTCTTAGAATTTGAAATTGTTACATTCAAAATAAAAATAAAAATTATTTTGATATTATTCATACACAAAGTAAAATGAAGAAAAGAAGAGACATTGAGCCATGTAGTAGTACTAAAATAGTATATATTTTGAATTTTGTCTATTTAGTATATTTTATGGAAGTAGATTATCATCACATATATTTATGTCATTTTACCTATATCAACACTTATCTAGTGCATTATCATTGCGCTCCTTACATGTTTCATTAAATGGTATTTTGTTAATGGAAGGAGTGGTACCTCCATCATTCTTAACTATTAATAGAATTGAGAAGTCAATATTTAGGGTTTAATTTAATTAAAAATGTGGATTCTTAGCTACCTTTTATTTCTACTAATATTTATAAAAAATAATAATTAATATCTACATAAAATAAGATAGTAATATTTTTTTTTTGCTTCGTAAATGCAGTCAAAGTTGCAAAAGATTATATTGATAATCAAAATGATTACATAAAAGATTTACAGATCATGTTTTCTCACAAAAGTCTTCTATAGGTTTTCACCCAAAATATAATATATATGCAGTGAATATATCATTACAAAGGTTGATACTATAGCCAAGCACAAATATTTTGAAAGAGGAACACCATGAAGATCTACACACAAGAGACGACACCATCAACTAATGCCTTGCAATTTCCTTGAATGTAAAGCCAAGAGATGGGGATGAGAGATCAAAACCCCAAAAAAAAACAAAGACCCCCTCTATCTATTCCACCTTCCAATAGAATTCATTAGAATTCACCACCTACATGAATCGTTCAAGCCACAAAAAATCCTCATGGTCTATGCCCACCACTTGTCTTAGAAAGTCTTTGCCAAGGGTTGCCCATTGATGATGTCGTGCCAGCTTGCTCATATCCATGTTCAAAAGGAACGACTACCTATTGACCACCGTACCTAGTTGCAACAATTTGGGAATGTCCAGTGGCCAAGGAATGCAAACTCCAAGCATCATCGAGACCACAATATTGATATCATCTAACAAGACCTCCTTCTTAAAGACCTCACAGAGAAGCAACAATGTTTGGAGCTTCGTCTCTCCCAAGTATAGAAGAGGGGCTAAGAAACAGGACAAGATGTCCATATTTACTCTATATTTGTCCACTAATAATAAAAAATCTCAGTTAAGTACCATTCAAATGGCTTCTATTAGGATTTAGGTAGATTGGAGCAATAAACATTAAAAATTATATGCATATTAAATAACCCATAAATAACAATGAAGAATAACACAAAAGAGATCAACATAAAAATTTAACGTGGCTCACCTAATATGGGCTACATCCACAACAACTTTGCTACACAATGATTTTATTATCCAGTGCAAAGCATATTACAATCTCACAAATGCCATACTACAACATACATCGCAGCTACTTATAAAAAGATTTTTGGAAGCTTCTAGAATTAGGGTTTTACAAAGTCATTTTTCACTTAGTAGGAAAACATTGACGTGTTAATGGAAATTTTTTTCGGGGGCTGCGCCCCTGAACCCCTGCTATCAGGGGCTACCACCCTCGAACCTCGGTGAGGATACACTACAAGTGTACTGAATTTGCATGATTAGTCACCACATACCAACAATCTCCCAGTTGGAGACTGATCTTGGATGACACAGCTGCACTTGCAACTCCCACTGGATTACAGGTCTAGCTAGTTTCTTATATCCACCATTACTAGTCGTGAAGGCCATTAGAAATTGATGAGGAAATCGGTTTCTTTTGTGTAACTGCCTTTGTGAGCATATATGTAGGATTTTCACTTGTGTGAATTTTCTCTAGCTTTAACTGCCCATCCTCAAAAACTAACCAGATGAAGTGGTATCTAAGCTATATATGCTTAGTTTTTGAATGTAGAGTTGAATTCATAGCAAGATGAATGGCACTCTGGCTATCAGTGTACAAAAGTCTATCTTCTTGTTGTTGTCCCAATTCCTCCAGAAAATATTGTAACTAAATCATCTCCTTGCTAGCTTCCGTAGCAGCAACATACCCAGCTTCAGTTGTTGATAGCACAACAACCTTTTGTAGTCTGGAAATCCAACTGATTTTAGTACCTCCTATAGTAAAAAAATACCTTGTAGTACTCTTGCTATCAATATCACCTGCCAGATAAGAGTCAACATATCCTTTTAGAGTAGATTTGTTCTTCCAAAACATAGTTTCTTTGATGTAGTACCTCTCAAATATAAGATAATCCATTTTATCACATTCCAATGTTCCATTCCTAGATTGCTCATATACCTGCTCACAACTCCCACTGCATGTGCAATATCTGGCCTTGTGCATATTGTTGCATACATCAACCTACCAACTGCTAATGCATATGGTATCTTAAACATTTTGTCTTCCTCCTCTCGTGTCTTTGGAGACATCTCCTTAGTCAACTTAAAATGACTAGGCAAAGGTTTACTAACTGCTTTTGCATTTTGCATGTTAAACCTTTTCAACACCTTCTCTACATACTCACTTTGAGATTTTTTGTTTGTTTGTTGTATCCCGTGTGATCCTCATACCAAGGATTTGTTTTACTACACCCAAATCCTTCATAGGAAATGAATTTGCTAATTTTTGCTTAAGTTCATTAATATGGTGCATGTTAGACCCGACAACAAGCATGTCATCAACATAAAGCAACATGATAATATAGATGCCATTACCCAATTTCTTAAAATAAACACAATAATCAGAATGACATCTTTTGTAACCTTGTTCATCCGTAAAACTATGAAATTTCAAATACCATTTTCGAGGTGCTTGCTTTAGGCCATACACACTCTTCTTTAACGTGCACACTAATTCCTCCTTACCCTTGAACTCATATCCCTGTGGTTGCTGCATGTATATTTCCTCTTCCAAATCCCCATGGAGAAATATTGTTTTCACATCTATCTTTCCAAGATGCAAGTCTTCCGCAACCACAAGACTTAGAATAGTTCTAATAGAAGTCATCTTTACAATTGGAGAAAATATGTCATCAAGATCTATACCTTTCTTCTACGCAATTTTTTTTACCATGAGTCTGGCCTTATATTTTTTCTTGCCTCCATCTTCTTCTTCGAACCTGTAAACCCATTTATTTGGAAATGCTCTTTTACTTGCAGGAAATTGGACTAAGTCCCAAGTCTGATTCTGTAACAAGGAATCCATTTCCTTTTTCATGCCTATCTCCCACTACTTTTTGGTATCTACCTGCATTGCTTCTTCATAACCTTTGGGTTCACCAGAATCAATTAATAATATAAAATATAACGATGGAGAAAATATTTGTGGAGGTCTAGCTATCCTTGTAGAATGTCTAACACTTGTAGGAATATGTGGGATAACTTGTTGTTGCTGAGCATCAGGTACCACTAGCATTTTATTTTCTGGAATCTCATCCAACACCGCATATTTGTTTTTGGCCTGTTCATGCTTCTTTTGCTGTAGCTGATCCCTATACATGACCTTCTCATTGAATATAACATCTTTGCTCCTAATGATTTTATGATTTTCATAATCCCATAACCAATAACCAAATTCTTCTACTCCATATCCAATGAAGGTACATTTTTTAGACTGATCCTTAATATTGGTTTTGTTTTCGATATCAACATGGACAAAATCTTCACAACCAAAGGTTTTTAGAAATGAATAGTTTACCTTTTTACCCTTCCATGCCTCCTTTGGAATGCCACCATCCAAAGTATTTCAAGGTCCCTTGTTTAATAAATAAACAATGGTATGTACATCATCTGCCCAGAAGTATAAGGGTAGTCCAACATGCAATCTCATGCTCCTTGCATGCTCCATAATGGTCCTATTCATCCTCTTAGACACAACAATTTCTTGTGGGGTTTTAGGAACCATTTTTTGCCTACAGATTCCATTGTATGAACAATAATTTTCAAATTATTTGCTGCAATACTCACCTCCATTATCATAATTGAGACACTTCAACTTTTTTCCTGTCTCATTCTCAACCATAGCTTTCCACTTTTTAAAAGTTTCAAATACTTTTTATTTTTGTTTAAGGAAATACAACCATGTTTTCCTAGTTGAATCATCAATAAAAGTATCATCAATAAAAGTAACATAATAACAAGAGCCACCAAGAGAAGATACCTGAGCTGGTCCCCATACATTTGAATGCACAAGCTTTAATTTCTCACTCTTCTTCTCTTTCCCAACCATGAGAAATTGAACTCTTTTCTGCTATCCATAAACAAAATTTTTGCAGAACTCCAAGTCAATCTGCTTTAGACGTAGTGGCAAATTTTTGGAGTGAAGGATCTTCATCCCTTTCTCACTCATGTGCCCAAGTATATGGTACCACAAATTTGTTTTTGTCCCTACAACAAGCGCTCTAACTATCTTAGTAGCAACTATTTTTGTATTAGCTAAGGTAGAATAAGTATTACCAATACACAAATATACTATGCCTATATTTTCACCTTTAACTACTACTAATGCACCTTTAGTGACCTTTCAAAATTTTTCTATAAAGGTAACTATGCAGCCTTCACTACCTAGTTGTCCTGCAAAGATTAAATTGCTTCTCAAATTTGAAACATGTCTTACCTCCTGTAGCAACCATTCATTTCCATTCTGCAACTTGATTTTTATCTTTCTTTTTCCAACAATCGACAGGGTTCATCATCACCCAAATATACCTGTTCAAAACCACCTTGAACATAATCTACAAAATATTTCCTATGGGGTGTGGCATGAAATGAAGCCCCTAAATCTATTTCCCAGGAATAATTAACATTATCTAAACATAGAATTAAAGAATCTTTCAATTTATTACTTGCAAGACTAGCTTCCTTACTGTCATCATGTTGTTCGTCTCTTTTTTTTCCTTTTTGAGACCAACAATCCTTCTTCAAGTGTCTTGGCTTACCATAGTGCCATTGATCCATTTTTCCTCTGGATTTAGATCTTCCTTTCTTTGACTTCCCTTGTGACTTCCCACAATTTGTTAGGATTTTTCCTCTCTCCTTTGTTCTTCCCGTTTTCTCCATAGTCAAAGCATTACCTAATGTTGAAGTCTCACCTGTACTTGTCTATCGCATTTCCTCATTGAGGATAACACCAACATCATCAAATTTCTATGTATTTGAACTAGAGACAGAGTTACTTACATCCATTACCAAGCTATTGCAGTTTTTTGACAAAGAACATAAACTGAAGAGAGCCCTCACCTCTTCATCAAAACTCACTTCATAGAATTTAATTGACTGGTAATTGTATTAAACACATTTAAATGATCTGTCATAGATCTACCTTCAATCATTTTTAGATTAAAAAAATGCTTCATGAGAAATACCTCATTAGAGGTTGAGGGTTTTTCATATAATTTATCCAAATGTTTTATCAGATCCAATGTTTTTTGTGCATCTATTATACTGAATGCCACAGTTGATGCCAGGCACAACCGAATGGTTCCTAGTGCCTTTTTATCTAGAATATCCCATTCTTCATTGGACATAGTAGCCTCTTTCTTTGTTTTTCCTTGCAATGGCCTCCATAGATCCTTTTGATACAAATAATCTTCTATATGTATCTTCCATAATTGATAACTTTGGCTGTTGAATTTCTCAACCTTGAATTTTCCTTCTTCCATTGCTCCCACTCAAATCTAGAGGTTTCCTTCCAATCAACCAAAATACACACGGATCTGATACCAATTGTTAGGATTCAGCAAGATTGGAGCAATAAACGTTAACAATTATATGCAGATTAAATAACCCATAAATAACAATGAAGAGTAACACAAAAGAGATCAACATAGAAATTTAATGTGGTTCACCCAATATGGGCTACATCCGCAGAAACTCAAACACCCAATGATTTTATTATCTAGCGCAAAGTAGATTACAATATCACGAATGCTATATTACAACATACATCCCAACCATTTATAACAAGATTTTTGGAAGCTTCTAGAGTTAGGGTTTTACAAAGTTGTTTTTTTCACTTAGCGGGAAAACCTTGACGTGTTAATGAATTATTCGGGGGCTGGACCCCTGAACCCTGATGAAGATACACTATGAGTGTACAATATTTGCATGATCGGTCACTACATACCAACAATATCCCACTTGGAGACTGATCAACCTGCACACCAAACAATCTCCCACTTGGGGATTGATCTTAGACGACACTGCTACACTTGCAACTCTTGCTGGATTACAGGTCTAGCTAGTTTCTTATATCCACCATTGTCAGTCATGAAGGCCAACATAAATTGATGAGGGAATCAATTTATCCTTTGTAACTTCCTTTGTGAACATATCTACAAGATTCTCACTTGTGTGAATTTTCTCTAGCTTCAACTGTCCATCCTCCAAAATTGACTGGATGATGCGGTATTTGAGCTGTATATGCTTAGTTTTTGAATGCAATGCTAGATTATTAGCAAGATGAATGGAACTTTGGCTATCAGTGTACAAAAGGCTATCTTCTTTTCATTGTCCCAACTCCTCCAGAAAACGTTGTAACCAAATCACCTCCTTCCTAGCTTCCATAGCATCAACTACTCAGCTTCAATGGTTGAAAGTGCAACAACCTTTTGCAGTTTGGAAATCCAACTAACTACAGTACCTCCTACAATAAAAACATACCATGTAGTACTCCTCCTACTATCAATATCACCCACTAGATTGAAGTCAACATATCCTTTTAGAGCATAATTTTTTCCTCCTAAACATAGTTTCTTTGATGTAGAACCTC
Organism: Sequoia sempervirens; assembly: GCA_007258455.2. Taxonomy (NCBI): domain Eukaryota; kingdom Viridiplantae; phylum Streptophyta; class Pinopsida; order Cupressales; family Cupressaceae; genus Sequoia; species Sequoia sempervirens. The sequence continues at coordinate 11,756 of VDFB02171542.1, forward strand.
TCAAATATCACAGAATCTATTTTACCGCATTCTAATGTTCCATTCCCATATTGCTCATATACTTGCTCACAACTCCCACTGCATGTGAAATATCTGGCCTTGTGCATACCATTGCATACATCAAGCTACTAATTGTTGAAGCATATGGTATCTTAGATATTTTTTCTTCCTCCTCTTGTGTCTTTGGACACATCTCCTTAGTAAACTTAAAATGACTAGGAAAAGGTGTACTAACTACTTTTTTATTCTACATGTTAAACCTTTTCAACACCTTCTCTACATACTGACTTTGAGACAAAAATAATTTTCTGTTTGTCCTATCTCATGTGATCCTCATACCAAGGATTTGTTTTACTGCACCCAAATCCTTCATAGCAAATGAATTTTCTAATTTTGCTTAAGTTCATTAATATGGTGCATGTTAGACCCAGCAACAAGCATGTCATCAACATAAAGCAATGGGATAATATAGCTGACATTACCCAATTTCTTAAAATAAACACAATAATCAGAATGAAATCCTTTGTAACCTCGTTTAGCCATAAAACTATCAAATTTCAAATACCATTGCCGAGGTGCTTGCTTCAGGCCATAAAAAACTCTTCTTTAACCTGCACACTAATTCCTCCTTACCTTTGACCTCATATCCTTATGGTTGTTGCATGTATATTTCATATTCCAAATCCCCATGGAGAAATGTTGTTTTCACATCTAGCTATTAAAGATGCAAGTCTTCCACAACCACAAGACTTAGAATAGTTCTAATAGAAGTCATCTTTACATCTGGAGAAAATATTTGATCAAAATCATACCATTTTTCTGTGCAAAACCTTTTACCTTGATTTTGGCCTTATATCTTTTCTTGCCTCCATCTTCCAAATCAACTGAAAAAGGTGGTCTTGTTAAGAGAGGACCGACTCACCATTAAGGGAGAATGGGTCTTGGCTCAACTTAGCAAGACCATTTTTTTCCCAATGAAATAATTTTATATTTAATTTATTCTTGTCGGGAAAGATCCTCGAGAGGTGTCAAAATGAAGGCCTACAAAGGAGGGTTAATAACTCCACTTAGCCTTAATGAATTAAGACCACCTATATAAATGTGAAAGAGCTTTAAAACACTTTATAAAACTTAAACAAGCTACACATTATGTTTATTTTATTTAGAAAGGGGCCCATAAGGCTTAATTAAGAAAATAAGTCCTAGAAAAATGTGAAAGTGTGCTACAACAGTTAACAACACCTTTGCAAAGGAAAAATTAAGGCATGTTTTTGCTAAATAAAGGTCTTAAAATAGTGTGAATGTTTACAAGACATTACAACACTAGTCCAAGACACCATTTGTTCAATTGTAATATCAATTATTAGATCAAGCAAGGAAAAGGATACTTTTTCCGTTACTACATTTTTCCCCCACTTTAGTGAGGGGATGACCCCATGTCAAACTCACACTAAAGTAGACATCCAAGACACCTAAGTATGCATCAATATCAAAGATACATGATCATACCCTGTCAAAGGCCAAGAAAAGAAAAACAAAGGATCAAACACAACTAATTAAACACAATGTGAGGTGGTGGTTGTTTGTCCATAATATACGCTACTCACTTTGGGGCCACGAAACTGTAGGTCATCCATGGGGTGAGTTTGTCCCAAAATATGTATGCTCACTCTGGGGTAGTGGAACCTCTACCTATCCACTAGGTGAGTTATCCCAACGAGGTGAAAAATGTGAGAATCAAATTAGCCTCTCATACCATACAAAAGCCATCCTCCTGACAACTTTTATAAGGCACCACAATGTAAATGCTTTTTTGTAAATGCTTTTGAATGTCATGTAAAAATTTTGTTAAAGGGGGTTTTTCTTTGTTCGTGTAACAGTCTTCCTCTTAGGGAGCATTGTGCCTAATGTCTCTAGGAGAGGACAAGCCAATGTTTCATATTACCACCCATGGGATACCTCATTCGATTTATGCCACAATAGAATATCGTACAATCTTGAACGTCATAAAACCCAATGAAACCACCAAGATGTGGACACATCACAAGAAAAAAGGAAAATCACGCCATGCAATTTTCCAAAAGATGTCATTGATGTATGCCCCCACTTTAAAGTGGTCGCTACACCCTCATTGTGAGCAATTTATTTAAAGTATCCAATGTTTTTAACCTACAAAATGAGATCTTTCCTCGGAAAACCCTATGCCAAGTCATATGTTTCTGAAGCAAGCTATGTCATGCAATAGGAAGGAAGGGTTGCCCCCACAAACACATAAGGGATCTATAGATTTGGGGTATGTATATCTATGCAACAATGTTGTCATAGAGCATGGAACCGTCATCATTCCCCAAATACACATAGAACTGGAAGAATAACAAAAAGAGAGCAAAAACAAAGAAAAAGTATTTTGGGTCAACATGGATGAAACATAAATGTCTCCTTGCATCATTGCCAAAAGGAAAAAACAAGACAAATGAAAAAGATAAAGAAAAATATTTTGGGTCAACATGGAAGAGACATAGATGTCTCGACACCTTGTGTCATCCCAAAAAGGAAAACACAAGAAAAAATAAAAAATGATTACGACATAGAGAAGAATGAAGGTACATATAGAAGAATGCACAAAAAGAGAGAGGAACATCAAACAAAACGTCATGAGGGATCACATTACGCACATGCAATCACATAAAGAAAAATGAAAAAGAAAAAGACTAGTAAGGCACAGGTGAGTCAACCTAAAGCAGGTCATCCACCTCCCAATCTCGACTGGTATAAACAAAAGGCAGACAACTAGACAAAGGGACAAGAGCAAGTGCTGAACTAGGACACACACCAAGTTCAACACTATTTTTAGGAGATTTGTTATCTAAGCTCATGGAAGAAGAAAATAATTTATTCAACTCATCATGCATTTGTTCATCAATATTTGCACTATCAATGTCAGCATCTAAGTCAATCATAGTAGGATGTCGAATAAAAATGTCCATACAATGTTCTTGCTTATGTTGCGATGTGGGTTGAGAGTCATCATGCATTGCTTCAGGTAGGTTCGGATTTTGATTTTCTATGTTATTGTTTTTTTTTTGAGTTTGCAATCTATGAGAAATAGCACGATGTCTATGTCTACTCTCCCTATCACTTCGATTACTTTTCAGTTTATTGGAAATTTTCTTTTGTGTAAGAGCGGGTTTGTCACTCATAGGTTCCTTCTCTTCCTTAAGAGGACTAGAAGAAATGATAGGAGTTTCTTCAACCGCTTTCTCTTTGACTTTGTAAACTTGTTTGACTCTAGGAGGGAGAATGTGATTGCTTGTGTTATCTCATGGTCTCTTGTGGGAAATTGTAGGAGGTTGTTCTATAGGTTGTTCTTGTATGTTCAAGATTGTTTTTGGTTCAATCATTGTCTCATCAAGGATGGTTGGTTTGGTCATGGGTTGAGGCATATTTCAAAGGGATAGTGAAAATGAAAAATATCTCACCGGCCTTCTTACCAACCTTTAGATTTTTTTCTACTAAGGATCTTGATCAGTTCCTATTTGAATTCAAATTCTCTTGTCAAATCTATGATTACAAGAATGATAATTAGAAACTGAAGCTTTTCCCTTCCACTCTGAAAGACTCAGCTATGCACTGGTTTATGGGGTTAGCTTCTCAGTTGATAACCTCCTAGGATGAAATGGAGACCATCTTTTTGGAGAAATATCATAGTTAGTGCAGGGTGAGTGATAGGAAAAAATAACTATTCAAAATAAGGTAGAATGAGAATGAAATTTTAGAGGATTACCTAGATAGGTTTATCTTCTTGTCCAAACATTGTGGTGGGGAAATTATAAGCCTCAATATTTTAAAGACCTTATTCCTAAAAGGTCTCAATGATGAAGCTCAGAGGAGCTTAGACTTAATGGTAAAAGGAGATGTGTCCCAACTGAGACTGGAAGAAATAACAGAATTGTGTCAGAACTTCTCTCGTACTCATGGAGGGATTAGGAAGTTCACCCCCTTACGTGGTTCTAATGACATAAATAAACTTTGTGAGGAATTGGCCAACTTCAAGACCAAAATTCTTGTCCAACTAAACACCACCTTAGATGGAATCCAGGCTAAAACCAAAAATCCTGAGACGTTGTCTATTTATTGCCCTAGGTGTGAAAACAAACATTTGCTAAGAGAGTGTCCCTTGGATAAAATTGACAAGATTGACATTTGTCAGGTATGTGACAAGAATCACCCCACCGATCAATGTGAACTATTAAATTCCATCAAAAATTCCAAGAAAAGAACAACTCTAGTTGAGGAAGAAGTGAATGTTGTCAGCCAGAGAACGGGGGGTAATTTCTCCTATGGCCAAAATTCCAATCCTAATTGGCAACCCCAATCAAATTGGAACAATAATCAATGGGAAACGCCCTAGCCTTAGGCACCACCACCAGTACCATCTAACTGGGGAACCTATCCTTGGGGACCACCAAACTGGAAAAACCAATCTTGGGGTAACCCTCAGTGGCCCAACCAGTCTCAACAGCAATGGTACCCTCAAAATTCCATTCCTCAATGGAATCAACCCCAACATTAGTTCTATTCTAGTCCTAGGAGGATGCCTAACCACTAGACTCTCTTACCACCTCCCCAAAACACTCAATAGACTGAACAAGTTAACCAACTGTCACTTCCGGTGCAACCAGTCCCTAATCCAAAGAACAATTGTCTGAATACTCTAGTGTATTCCGCCGAATAGGACAATGCCACCAGAATCAATGCAATACACTGTGGAAACCTACAGCTGAGGTTTGGTAAAACACTTTCACAACCAACTATCGAAGAAATCATAGATGAACCTACCTAGAAGTCTGCTGAGGAAATAATGATAACACCCGCACCTATAGAACAAACCCTAGACAATATGCAACATGAAACCGACCTGCCATCTTTAGTAGGAGCTGCTGACCTACCTCAAGAGGAGGAGGGCCAGTCTCCAACTGAATCTTTGAAAAATACCATGACTAAAGAAAAAACCAAATCCCCTTTATCAGAGTGATTGAAACCAATCTCTATGAAAGATGCTCCAGAAACGTCACCTACGAAAACTGCATTGATATAGGAAATTAAACAATTGCAGATTGAAGTTCCCTTGTTACAAGCAATTAAAGAGATCCATGAGTTAAACCAGTTGATTAAATAGTTGTGCATCAAAACCCTAGAGAGGAAGCCAAAACAAATCAACAATTTTCATATCAATGGGTACCTAGCTGATTTGTTAGCTAGAACAGTTACTGCTCTGAAATATGATGACCCAGGAAGTCTACTTATAACAATAATAGTTAACGAGGTAGAAATAACCAACGCTTTAGTGGACCTTGGATCAACCATTAATGTAATGACTATTGATGTGATGGAAAAATTGGGACTCACTGATCTATGCCCCACAAGTATAGTCCTACAGATGGCAAACCAATCCATAGCTATTCCCAAGGGCATCATTGAAAACATTCTTGTTAAAGTAGATGGATGGGAATATCTAGTGGATTTCTAGATAATTGAATCCCTTATGCCCAAAGATAGTTATCAAATAATTTTGGGGTGACCATGGCTAGCTACAGTTGCAACCAAAATTGACTACAAGGAAGGAGGAATGACAATCTCCCATGGAACCAATAGCAAACAGTTGTTCTTGTATCCTCCTACCAAGCCTGCTAAACATAGCAAAGTATGGGTTGATGAACCAGAAAGTTCTACTGGACAGGAAAACTTGGCTTGACTGGCCATTGTAGTCATTAAACAACATGGTGAAGAATCAGAGGATGAATTAGAGAATGATGTGGAAAGTATTGTAATAGACTCCAGTAGTGAAGAGATGTCAGACGTAGAAGAAATCCTAGGACACCCAATCAACACAAATCAAGTAGAATTTGATGATGCTAAGTTTATTGGATTGTATTTCCCTTTGATGAACTTAGTTCCAAAAACTTGCCATTTCTTTGTAGATGTTGCTAGGCTTCATAAAACTATACCGCACATCTCTCCACTTAACACACTGACAATGCCCATTCACACTGTCACATCCAATTATCTTGGAGTCAAAACCATTATGTTGCTACCAGGAAAAACCTTGAACATCAATAGTTGGTTGATTGAGACGGAAGAACAAAGATTGTTTGATACCTTGGTGAATAGATCTAAAGCGTTCACCTAGGATTATAAAGATATGAGAGGAATACATCCTAGTGTGTGTACACACCATATCTATATTGAGGATGTTCAACCTATTTGCCAACCACAACAAAGACTCAATCCTGCTCTTAAAGACATCGTTAAAACTGAGATTGAGAAACTCTTGCAGGTAGGATTTATCTACCCAATTTCTGACAGCAAGTGGGTGTCACCCTTGGTTGTAGTTCCAAAGAAGAATGGGAAGTGGAGAGTGCATGTAAATTATAGGGAGCTTTACAAAGCAACGCACAGAGATTATTTTCCCTTGCCATTTGTGGACCAAGTGCTGGATAACTTGGCTGGGAGGAAATATTTTTCATTCTTGGACATATTTAGTGGATACAACCAGATACAGATAGCAGTGGAAGACCAGGATAAGATGACCTTTACTTTCCCTTGGGGAACATTTGTGTATAGGGTTATTCCCTTTGGGCTATGCAATGATCTTGCCACCTTTCAGAGGGCCATGCTAGCTATATTTGCTGAGTTGGTAAATGAGTACGTGGAAGTCTATATGGACAATTTCACTGTATATGGTTCAACCTTCGATGAAGATCTCACAAATCTAGACAAGGTGTTAAAGTGATGTGAGGATCATCGGTTGTCCCTCAGTGACGAGAAATGCTTAATCATGGTGGAACAAGGAATAGTGCTAGGACATCATATTTCAGCCGAAGGGATTAAGGTTGATCCCAAGAAAATTGAAGTCATACAACAACTTGAGATTGTAAAGACTCAGGCTGATGTCAGGAGTTTCTTAGGGCATGTTGGATACTACCGAAGATTCATAGAAAACTTTAGCAAAATCACACCCCCAATGTTTTCTCTCCTTCAGAAAAATGTTGACTTCATTTGGACACCTGAGTGTCAATCCTCATTTAAAATAATTAAAGAGAAACTCACCTCTACCCCTATCCTTCGAGGACCTAACTAGAAATTGCCATTTCACATTTATGTCGACGCGTTTGATGACACCATTGGAACTGTTCTAGGGCAAGAAGATGAGAATGGAGGGAAACATGCTATATATTTTATCAACAAAAATTTGATGCCAATAGAGAAGAATTACACCACAACAGAGAAGGAATTCTTGGCTGTAGTGCACATCATTAAGAAATTTAGACATTATGTCACTGGATACAAAGTTACAGTGCACACAGTCCATGCAGCCATCAAATATCTCATGAATAAACCGATGGTAAATGCAAGGATAATTAGGTGGTTACTCCTCTAGGAGTTTAATGTGAAAATTGTTGACAAACTAGGGAAGTCCAACGTAGTCACAGACTTCTTATCCCAGATTAAACATGATGGCGATTGTGCTCTGGTACAGGATGAATTCCTAGATGAAAATCTGTTTTCCATCTCCATTAAAGCTCCTTGGTTTGCTGATATTGCAAATTACTTAGCCACCACAGAAGTACCACCTCACTTCTCAGAAAAACAAAAGAAACGCCTCGTCAGAGAGAGTGCCCCTTTTAAATGGATTAATGGAATCTTAGTTCGATGTGGAACCGATATGGTTTTACAACGGTGTGTTAGGGCAGATGAGACCTATAGTATCCTTAGGGCCTGTTATGATGACCCTTCTGGAGGGCATTATTCTGCTAAAAGGACAACTCATAAGATCTTGGGAGCAAGATACTATTGGCCTTCAATGCATAAGGATATCAAGAAGTACGTTCATAGGTGTGATGAATGCCAAAGGATAGGAAGACCAACCACATCCAGTGAAATTCCCCTACAACCTTAGGTAGTCCTTCAACCATTTGAGAAATGGGGATTGGATTTTATTGGCCCTATGGATCCCCCTTCGCAAGGGAAAGAGTATATTCTAGTCTGTACTGACTACATGACTAAGTGGGAAGAAGTACAAGCACTATGTGTTGCTAGGGAAGAGCAGGTAGCTGAATTTCTTTATAATAGAATCTTTCTTAGATTCGGGGCCCGGAGAACAATTGTTACATACCAAGGCCCCCAGTTTATGTATAAAGTCCTATTGACATTCACAAATCACTTCCAAGTAAGTCACAAGAAGTCCTGACCCTACCACCTGCAAACAAACAGACAAGTTGAGGTCACAAATAGGGAACTAGAAAATATTTTGACAAAAACGGTTTCCTCAGGAAGGAAAGATTGGGCTAGGAAACTACCAAAAGCTATCTAGGCCTACAACATGACCTAGAAGTCAACCACTAGCTATAGCCCCTATGAGTTAGTCTTTGGGAATAAGCCCCTCTTTCCCATTGAATTCGAGCTCCAAACCCTTAGGATGGCCATGGAATTGGGCATGGATCTTAAACAAGCTCAAATCGAGAGAGTCTTACAACTTAGTGAACTAGACGAGCTTCGTCTGGATTGCGTCCATTAAATTGAATTGATCCAACAACATAAGGTTTGGCATGAAAAAAATATCAAAGAGAAAGAATTCCATACCGGGGATTGGGCATTGTTGTTTGATTCCAAATCCAAGGACCATCAAGGGAAACTTAGGACACACTGGCTTGAACCGTATGAGATTTCTAAAGTGTTTGCTAATGGTTCGGTCTAGTTAAAACCAATTTATGGTGACACCCAAACTTTCTTGGTTAATGGGCATCGATTACACATTTACCATAAATCTATTAACAAAGAGGAGTTTACAAAAATGGTAGAAATGCAGGGAGAAATCAATTGCATTGACTCTGCTATGGTAGGGTCAATATAGTTGTCAAGCAAATAACACATAATATATATATATATTCCTAAAAAATTCTTCAATTTTCTCATCAATTCCATCATTTGGACTTGGCTAAAGTTTTTTTTACATTTTGCAGGACTTCATCTTTTGGTGAACCCAATTTCAACGCACCCTACTAAGATGCTCTAGAATCCTTGAGAATTGTTGCTGCGATACTTTGAAATCCTTGCATCAGATTAGTTCCACTTCTTATCCTGATCCTATATTTTGCAGCATCATACAATAGTGCTTTAGGGAGTCAAGGCCAAAGTGTCACAATCTTCTTCCTTCCAGCTGCATCTTTTTAACAATGCTTCGAAATTATGCTGTTTCTCCTCCAACTACATCTTTTCAGCGATGCTCTAGAATTATGTTGTTTCTCTTTCAACTGCATCTTTTCAGTGATGCTCTAGAATTCTGTTGTTTCTCTTCCTGCCGCATCTTTTCAACAATGCTTCAGAATGATGATTGGATGCTCTGAAATTCTGTTTGGATGCTCTGAAAATTTTGGTTGTTGCTCCGGTTGCATATTTCGACGATGCTCTATAAATTTTGGTCACTGCTCCTATGACATCTTTCAGTTATGCTCCAGAATTCTCAATTTGGTTACTCTATTTCGATGAAATCTTTCTAAATAATCCGAGAACTCTCTTCTTCTCTACTTTGGTCGCATTACTCGATATTGTTTTGATTTTTGTATAAAATTTTATTTTTCAAAGTTTCTCTTATTTTTCTTAAGTTCTGCGCATGCCCATTCTTTAATGTCGCTTCAAGATCCAGTCCCTTATGATTACTCCGCCATATCAAATCAAATATTTCCATAATAAATAATATTATTATGACACCATTTTTGTCATAATAATTTCTGTCATTATTTCAACCATCCCATCCACGCCATTAATATCTGCAGCCACCTTCGCCAACCATATAACTATCTAATTACGTCAGCACAGGTAAGTAATGTTTGATCTAACGACAAAACCTAAGGTATGTGTGAATTTATAAGGGTTGGTATTTATTTTGAATAAAGGTTAATTAATTAGCATGATCTATTCCCCTTGTAATTTTGAAACTTGTGCCCCTTTACATGATTGGTGAAAGTACAACTATTGTAATTCCCTATGGAAGGTTGTCATAATGATATAGTAAGGTGACAAGAAAGCAGATAATTAATTCTTTTCCCATCGAGTATATCAACACAAAAGTCTCTCTCCATCTATAATTTAGAGAAGCAAGCATTTCAGAGTTCTAAAATATTTCACTAGGAAGCAAAGGAGATGGGAGGCAATAAGAAAAAGTCTGAGCCAAATTCTGTAGTGCCATTGCTGGAATTAAGCAATATAGTAGCTTTATTTTAAAGGGTTGGATGGCTGGACTTCATGAAACAATTCGAAGGGCACAAAGAACAGTCGGTGAAAGAATTCGCCAAGAATTTTATAGATGGGAAGACTATGGTGCACATAAAGCCATTTTGGGTAAGTACGAAAGTCCTTGCTCATCTTTCTAGTCTTGAAAATAAAGGGATTCATTTGAATGAAAATACCCACGTCCCTTATCAAAAGTTAATAGATTTGTTCCATAGGGAAGGGGAACCCCAACCTGTACTAACCATAAGCACCAGGGGGAAAAATAAGAGAATTCATAGAATGTCTATTCCAAAACCCTAGAGGTCTACTGTAGCCTGGATTATAAAATATTTCACTTGTGAGAGACAAATGACTATAGTAGTGGGACCCCCTTTCTTCCTGCTGACTCATTTACGCCACAACATTGAGGACCCTACCCTTAGGGTAAATTTACCAGGCTTTCTTTTCCATTCAGTCACCTCTATGATAGAAAAGTATAAAATTGGGATGGGGCCCCTTAAACATCATGGTTTGATACAGCTAATATGTAAATATCATTTCCCCAATAAGCCAAAGAAGAAGTGGCAAAGGTTCCAATGAAAATTTGAAAATGAAGAACCGGGGAGGTCATTTGAGGAAGGGGAATCCACTAAACAAAATGAAAAATTTGTAGAAGAACCCTCCTCAGAGGCATTAGGCGCCTCTGAGTCCCAACATACCTCCATGACTCCCAGTGGTGATGCGCTGGAATCCTTGCCAAATTAATTACAAACCCTAGGACAAGAAGAGGGGGTGGGAATTTCACATTCCAAAGAAGATGAGGAGACCCATCGAAAGAAAAAGAAACGAAGTAAAGTTGTTTCTCAAATAACCCCTCCTCTACGGAGGAGTAAACGGTTATCTTTAGGGGTCAGTGAAATTGAACCCCAAGATATAGGCAACAATTCAAAAAGGAAAAAGGCTAGGACTCTAGTAAAGGTGGTAGAAATTGATAGTCCACCTGATAATGAGGAAATTGAAGAAACATGAAAGCAAGAGGAGGAACTTCCCAAGGAAGAGGACAAAGAAACCTTATCACCTGAAGAGTAGGAAGGGGAGAAAGCACAACCACCACACTCAGAATAGAATGAAGATGAACTTGTAGGAGGATTCTCGTCCTTCCTTGACAAGTTGGACAACATACCTAAATTTTTGGAAATAGTGCCTTAGGCAACTCCTCATGCATCTTTCTATGTGGATACTGATGAAGGAGAAGACATACCTCATATAGATGGAGAAATTCCTTGCTTCTCCTTACCTAAAGAAATTGAAGAAGGAAGTATGCCTGATATTGAGAATACAAAAGAAGTAGAAGAAGTGCTTCTTGAGAGCACTGAAACAAAAAATGCACCCCATATTGATGAAAAAGTGGAAGAAGTGCCTCATTCATCCCTTCTTGAAGACAAAAAAGAGGAAAATGCACCTCATCTTGATGAAGAAATCCCTCATGTATCCTTCTCTGTGGAAATAGGGGATGAAGAATCTAGTCGAAGAAATGAGGAATTAGAAAAACTAAAGACAAAAATTGAAGGGTTAAGGGCCAGGTTGCAGGATGACGAAGCACAAATTAATCAACATAAAGAAGAAATGGAGGTGCACATTGCCATTGTCCATAAAAGGAATAGGAAATTGCAAAATTAACTGCACAAATGGAGGAAAAAGACAAGCTTATTGAGTAGCTGCAATTCCAAATCCAACAATGGAATCGACAGGGTAAGCAAAATTAGGATGCTCTATGTGAAAAAAAAAAATGTATTCAAGATTTGAAAAATAATTTTATGCAATTATTTAGTTCTTTTAAAGAAGAAAAGAATCAAAATGAAATTGAGTTGAATGCCTCTGTGAGTAAAATTGTGGAGCTAGAACAAGGTTACAGGAAAGTGATACTCAACCAATTATGAAATCAAAGGGGACACAAACTAAACCTATTGTTATAGATTGGTTCTAGGTATGTATTCCCCCAATGCTTATGAAATGGATAGAGAATTGTTACCTCTTGAAGGATGTGGAATTTGAAGATAATAGGTTAAAGAGGGAATTAGTCATGTTAAAAGAATCTTTCCATCAATCATATAGGGGTAAACAGGATTCCTGTGAAATTGGTGAGTTACTACTAGCCTGTAGAAGACCATCTAGGTTGTACTCTATGTTTCTTAATGAGAAACTTTTGAGATGGAAGTTGTAAAGAATTCACCAAAACCAGCCTCATGACCTGGATGTCAAGGAATTTGTAAAAATATTTGTTGAGTCACTGCTTGAACAACAAAATTTTCTATTTGAATTCTTTGTTCACAATTTGATCCTATAAAAGTATACAAATTTCTTTATTAATCTCTTTGTAGGAGAAGCAGAATTAAGATCATTCCTGTCCACTATGAGAAACCAAATTCATTGCCAAGACAAATCAAGAGAGTATGCTCAGGCAGAAAAGATTGTAGGGTTGCAAATAAGATACCCTCATAGGAAGCCTCTCTCTTTCAAGAAACAATTTTTGGATGTCAAAAGTAAACAGGGAGCACATGTCAAATACGATAAAAACCTCAAGGTGGCTCATGATTACTTTCAAGAATAGGGGCCACATTTAATAGGACCAACATGGCATGCATGTGAAGAAAGGTACACCCCTCTTCCAATGCATCTCAAGAAGAGGGAAATAATTTCACCTCTCAATATAAAATTGTCCTACAAAAGAGCAACAACTTTGATCAAAATTATGGAGGACTTTAAGACCAATTGGATTGGTATGAGGTACAAACCTCCCTTGCTTCTTTCCCCACCACCTTCGGTGTACACCAACCTGGACCAAAGTGAAGACAATTTTTCTAGATGGAAACAAAGGGTCACTTTTCATCGAGGATTCTTGAGGAATCTAAAGATATTAGACATAGAGGCATATGATTTGTATGATCTCAGTGCTAAATATGAGGAAATGAATAGAAGGAATGATGGATAGGGGACACACCACAGAGTAGGACCTGCTCAGAATTAGGAAGGGGAGGAAATGATGAGGTAAAAGTAACCTCATCAATATAATGGCCTGAATATACAAATATAAACCTTCTAGCCCAAATTACTCTGCCAATTGATTACCTTTAGGAAAAATAATTTATTTCTTTTCTATGAATAATCGTACAAACTTATTTCTTGGAGTTGATTAAATTAAAATAACTTATACTAATTTAATGGGTTAGTCTTGAGTATTTTGTAGGTAAAATACACTACCATTCACCATTCCAGTTAGAAGGGAAATGAATGCGGGTCTCATACTTTTGAAAACCAGCGAGCGGGTGCCAAAATTCTAGGAGCACACGTTTTGGCCGAGTCTTTATAATTTTGTTATTTTTCAGTTTCAAAGACTTTATGGGTCATGTGAAGCCTCTTTAATATTGTATATCATGGGATTTTAAGTCCCTTTTACTATGGGAAATCTATTGAAAGACTTGATCGACTGAAAAATAGGATTTTTGTTACCCGTTTTTCATATAAGTATGTAACTGTTACAAATAATGAAAAGAGAAGATTATTGTTATGCTATCAATTTGTCTTTTGAGTGAAAACTACCATGCAAATATGAGTTTTCCTGCCTATCTTTGAATTACTATGTAATATGGATGGATCTATGGAATGAAGTAACAAAGAGATTTTTCCAGTGCATGTGATTTGAGGTAGCACTAGATACACCCACAAGCTAGCCACTCGAGGGTTAGAGATAGATAGATAAGTATTTGTTTCCTATTCTAAATTTTCCTTTGATAGAATAGAAGTTGAATTTGCATTTTATTTTCATTAGTATATGTTATACTGTTAGTGTCAAGCCTGCAGGTTGTAACTGAGTTCGTAGCTTCTGAGCTTAGCATTTGAGTGTCTAGAGCACTTTTCTTTAGTTGATTTTGATTAATGGTTTTATGATTAGCAGTTGGCTTGTGATTCTCTATTTTAGATAAATGTTTCCTAATTTCTTTACATTCTTTACTTCTTCAACAATTTACACATTCTTTAGGTTAATCATTTCCATGCTTTCTAGTTTAATGGTGATGCTTTTCAGATTCTTAGTTTTTTGTCTTCTGATTTGAGATATTTTCCTGCTTTCTAGATAGATGATTTATTGCTTTCTAGATTAGAGGCCCCTTAGATTAGAATTTTTATTTAGTAGAATAGTGCCTAAGAGAGAAGTTGAGATGCCCTCTATTGCATACAACTATTGGACACTGCCCGATCGATATATTAATGTGTTTATTCACTAAAGTGTTAGGACCTAACAACAACCTGCCAAGAGGTTTTCTATTCAAGCCCATATGAGGTTTAGCTTCGATAGATGCCATCACATTTTCCATGGGATGTTGTTCAATGTTTTTCATATTATCATCATTTGTGCCAACATTCATCACATCAGTCTTCGTTTCACTAGCTTTGAAAAATGAAATATTATGTTTAGGCATGGTATTTGTAAGGATTTGAAAATTTTGATTAGGAGGAGCTACAAACTTATTTCCTTGATCATTCACACCTTCGATTAGTAAATGATTAGAATCAATAAGGTCTTGCACAAGATGTTTAAGATGCTTACATTATTCTGTACTATGTCCATTTGTTTGATGGTAATGACAATAATCATTTTTTGAAAGCCTTTAGGCAGTGGCATAGTAGGGTCACATTCTCTAATAGGAGGCAACGTAAGCATGTTCTTGTCAGTGAGCTGCAACATGATATTGTGAAGGGCATCGAGTAAAGGAGTGAACTATCTCTCCCTATCCCCGAAAGGAGTTGTTTTTATAGCAGCCACTTGATTATTGTTTTGTTGACTTATTTGAGGAGGGTTTAATTGTAAAAATCCCTTATTTTGTTTCTTGAATGATTGATAGTTGTTTTGAGTTGTGGATTCAGTCCTTTTAGGACGACTAGGGGAATTTTTCACATTACAATCACTAGTCGAGTTTTGATGGTCATGAAGGGCTGTACATAGTTGTGTGAAGGATTGAAAACTTAACATTTCAAGTTTCTTTTGGATTTTATCTTGTATTTTGGAAATGAACATTCTTTGAAGGTCAACATCAAGAATCTTAATGTTCACTTGCGAATAAAGTGTTTGATATCTTCCTATGAAATTAGTAACTTTTTCATCCTGCTTTTGCTTGCATGTCATTAGATCCACAAGAGCCATCTTGGGACCCATGTGAATATGGAAGTGGTTGTAAAAGGAATCAATCAGTTCATTGAATGAACCAATTGAATTTTTTGGTAGAGTTGAAAACCTCTCTAGAGTGGTATCCTTCAAGGATCCAGGGAATAACTTAGCCAACAGTTTGTCCTTAAAAGATGCGATCACTACACAAGGTTGTGAAGGAAGAAACATGGCTTATATGATCTCCTTTCCCACCATATTTATCAAAGAGATGGAACTCTATACCTTGTGGCATTTGTGCTCTTAATATGTTGAGGGAGAATGGGGTGGACTTGATGTATTGAAAAGGTTGAATATTATTGTTCTGTTGTAATGTTGCCACTTGTTGTTGAAGGGATGTCATGGTTTAAAAAAGTGACTTAATGAGAGGGTCATTTTGGTTATAATGTTGAGGGGAATAAGGTGGTGTAGTGTATCTATGTAGAGGGCTAGTGATTTTAGGTTATCGAAGGTGGATTGTTGAGGTATTATTATGTTTGAAGTATTTCCTATGGGAATACCTATGGAAGTGTATACGGTGCCTGCAGGTATGACTGTTGTGGTTGGTTGAATGGTAGTTTTTGGTTGAAATGCTGTTATAATTTGGAAGGTTGTTGTAGGTTGGAATGTTGTTGTAAGTTGTGTACTAGTGTATGTAGGGATGGGCATTGCTATTATGGATTATAGAATTGGAATTCCACCTTGACTTTGAGTAGGTTCCAAAGCTTGAGTGGAAGTGGTAATGGTAAGGATGGTGTTGGGAATGTTAAGGACATTTGTGTGGGAGGTGAAGTCATGGTAAATGAAGTATGCAAACTATGAGCCATGGAGGGTTGATTCTCAACACTATTAGAAAGAGAGTTAGAGTACCCAAGATCCATGATAAGTGAGAGATCGTCATATGACATTAGCCTCAAACTATATCTTATAATAGTATTGAGAATAGGAAACCAAGTTGTAAAGCTCATGCAAGTTTTACAAACCTAGTGTGCAAACCCTATAATGGAAATGCAATTTTTAGATTCTAAGAAATGAAAATTATTGATTAAACAATGAAATAAGTTGAAAATAAATGCTTTAATTGAATTTTGAACTTTTAACAATGCACTAAAATGAAACAATTTATGCTAAATACAAATAAATTGATGAAACATCATATTAGGAAATTGAAACAACAAGATGAATACACAAAAAAAATATAGAAACTGAGATTTTAATGTCCTGAAATTATAGATCTGTAGCTAACAGGGAGTCATTCTCCAGTAAGGGCGAATGTGTCCTAGTTAGGTCTTTCTGGGATCTTTCTATGGATTTTAGAGTCAATTTTAATGTCTTGTCAGTTGCTAGAAGCTTCAACTCATACCTAATCAGGGACTTATTCACCAATGAGGGTGAATGGGTCCTGGTAAGGTCTTTTTAAATTGTTTTTTAATGATTTACAATTTCTCAGATTTATCTTTCAATTCCAAGTTGTAGATAGTGAAATGCAACTTCAAATTTTCTAGGAATTCAATGCAAAAATGCAATAGAAAGGTGAAATGCGAGACCTAGTTTGAGATGCAATTTTGTTTTGATTTTCAAATGTAATTGAATGAGGTCTAAATGAGATGCAAAGTGACTAATTTGTTTTTGTAATTTTTAGACTTAGAAAGATGCAATACAATGCAAATCTAAACCCTATATGAAATGCAAGATTTTAATGCAAAAGAAGAACCCTAGTTTGATGAAAATCTAAATGCAATGAATGCAATATTTTAGCTTAATATGCAATTAAAAAATCCAAAATTCAGAAAATTGCAATGTTGAATAAGTTGGGTTCACCAAAAATGATATGGTGAAAAATAGGATCCACCAAAATGGGGTTGTGCAAGATGATGGATCACTAATTTTCCCAAGCCAAAATCACTTCCATTATGCAAAATAAGATGCAAATAACAATTATAAATACAACCTATATATTATAGCAACTATGAGGAATGTTTTGAGAGAATAAAAAGTTGTGTACCTATCTAGAAAGTTGCTACTTTTGAGCTATAGAGGACTCATTCGCCTTCAGGGGTGAATGTGCCATTTTAGGGTTTCAGAAAATTGATTTCAGGATCCTGTACTTTTATATCTACACTCTTGAAACCCTTGTTATCAAGTTTTGGAAGCCTATAATTAATTATGTAGAGCTCTTTCCGCGATCTTGCACCTTGAATGACAAATTTTCAACTTTGACAATTTTGACAACTTTAATAATCTTGCTCTTCAACCTGTAAATCTGTAATCACACACTCAAGGAAGAAAAACTTGTTGATTTTTTTGTGAATGGGGGTTTTCCTCAGTCAAACCCCTTGTAGGTAATTAAACGAAATGATGAAATAAGATAATGAGGTATGAACATGAAATGATGCAATTAGAACCTTACCATGATGATATGATCTTTGAATTGCTACAATAAACTCTTGAATTCTACCTTGAAATTCCTTATGAATGCTCTTGAAATGCTCTAGTAGACTCCAATTTTTATAAGGATTCTCTTGTAAACTTTCTAGGAGAAACAATGTGAATTAACACCTTATTTATTCTAAATTAGGAGATTAACCCCAAAATTCAAAGAATTAAGGCTGAAACCAGATCTGGAAAGAAAGACAATTAAATTCAAGCAAGAATGAAATTAAAAAATTAAGGTCTCATTAAGGGAGGACCCATTCACCACTAAACGTGAATGGGTCCTGGCTAAGTTTCCAAGATTGAGCTTTGGGGACCTGAAAGAAGGCCAAAAACCCATTCTAGATCAACTGAAAAAAGGGTGTCCTGTTAAGAGAGGACCCATTCACCATGGAGGGTGAGTGGGTCCTTGCTCAACTTACGAGGACCAAATTTTTCCCAATGAAATAATTTGATATTTAGTTTATGCTTGTCGGGAAAGATCCTCGGGAGGTGTCAAAATGAAGGCCTAAAAAAGGGGTTAATAAATCCACTTAACCTTAATGAATTAAGGAAACCTAGATAAATGTGAAAGTGATTTAAAACAATTTACAACACTTAAACAAGGTACACATTATGTTAATTTTCTTTAGAAAGGGGCCCATAAGGCTTAATTAAGCAAAGAAGTCCTAGAAAAGTGTGAAAGTGTGTTACAACACTTCACAACACCTTTGCAAAGGACAAATTAAGGGTTGTTTTTGCTAAATAAAGGTCTTAAAAACAATGTGAATGTTTACAAGGAATTACAACACTAGTCCAAGACACCATCTGTTCAATTTTATTGTTAATTATCAGATCAAGCAAGGAAAAGGCTACTTTTTTTGTTACTACAATTCTTCAAGACTTAGCCTCAAGCTTGGTTCTATTTTCAATATCAACATGGAAAAAAGCTTCACAACCAAAGGTTTTTCATAAATGAATAGTTTACCTTTTTACCTATCCATGCCTCCTTTGGAATGTTACCATCCAAAGGATTTGAAGGTCCCTTATTTATAAAATTAACAATGGTATGTACAACATCTTCCCAAAAGTGTAAGGGTAGTCCAACATGAAATCTCATTCTCCTTGCACGCACCGTAATGGTCCAATTCATCCTCTTAGACACACTATTTTATTGTGGGGTTCTAGGAACCATTTTTTTCCTACATATTCCATTGTATGAACAATAATATTCAAATTCTATGCTACAATACTCACCTCCATTATTAGATCTAAGACACTTCAAATTTTTTCCTGTCTCATTCTCAACCAAAGCTTTCCACATTTTAAAATTGTCAAATACTTCTGATTTTTGTTTTAGGAAATACACCCATGTTTTCCTAGTTGCATCGTCAATAAAAGTAACATAATAACAAGAGACACTAAGAGAAGATACCTGAGTTGGTCCCCATACATCTGAATGCACAAGCTCTAATTTCTCACTCTTCTTCTCTTCCCAACTTTGAGAAATCAAAATCTTTTCTATTTTCCATAAACACAATTTTCGTAGAACTCCAAGTCAATCTTCTTTAGACCTGGTAGAAAATTTTTGGAGTGAAGGATCTTCATCAATTTTTCACTCATGTGACCAAGTCTATGGTGCCACAATTTTGTTTCTATCCCTACAACAAGTTCTCTAACTGTCTTAGTGGCAATTATTTATGTCCCTGTTGTAAGTGCTTTAAGTTTCTTAGTAGCAACTATTGCTGTAGCAACTACAATAGAATAAGTATTACCAGTACACAAGTACAATGCACCTACCTTTTCACCTTTAGCTATTAGTAATGCACCTTTAGTGACCTTCCAAAATTTTTCTGTAAAGGTAATTATGCATCCTTCACTACTCAGTTGTCCTGTAGAGATTAAATTTCTTCTCAAATTTGAAACATGCCTTACCTCCTGTAGTAACCATTCATTTCCATTCTGCAACTTGATTTTTATTTTTCCTTTTCCAACTATCTAGTAGGGTTCATCATCACCCAAATATACTTGTCCAAAATCACCTTGAACATAATCTACAAAATATTTCCTATGGGGTGTGGCATGAAACGAAGCCCCTGAATCTATTGCCTAGGAATCATTAACATATCTAACCATAGAATTAAAGCATCCTACAATTTAATAATTGCAACATTAGCTTCCTTACTATCATCATGTTTTCTATCTCCTTGTTTGCATTTTTGAGACCAACAATCCTTTTTCAAGTGTCTTGGCTTTCCACAATGCTAGTAATCCATTTTTCCTCTAGATTCAGATCTACCTTTCTTCGACTCCCCTTGTGACTTCCCATGATTTTTTGGGATTTTTCCTCTCTCCTTTGTTCTTCCCTTATTCTCTACAATCAAAGCATTACCCAATGTTGAAGTCTGACCTGTTCTTTTTCATCACATTTCCTCACTAAGGATAACACCAACAACTGTTGGACTCAAGGAACATTGAGAGGGGGGGTGAATCAGTGTTCAACAAATTAAACTTTCAATTCAAATCTTAAACCATTTACATCACATAAATATAAATAAAGATGCAAGCACATGAACAAGATGATCAAAACACCATAACACCAGTATTTTTACATGGAAAACCTGTTAGGGGAAAAACCCTGGTGGAGATTAATCCACAATTTATACTCTGTTAAAAGTATGAATAAAAGGGAATGCACTTGCATTCAGGCACATTTCCTAGAGCTCATTGCTCAGAATAAGGAGGATCACTACCTTAAAAAATGTTTGTAATTACAACAAAAATTGAACTGAGAAGATATCATCTAAAAATGCCTAGATTTAGTTCTGATGAAGAACATAAAATAGATTATGAACCTTCTGTCTAATCCTGCAACTCGCTATGCTCTACTCTACCTTAATTCACAATAATCTTCTTCTGCTCAAGAAAAATTTACTCAACTGATCTTTTGATGTTTGCTCATACATTTGTTCTGATCTTTTTGCACATTCACACCTTCTCACCACTTATTCCTATTTTTAAAAAGGAATTACCGATCTCATATATATGTCCGCTAGCAAAGATTTTAATCACTTAAGTCAGCTTCAACAAAAACATGAGATATTATCCAACAGTCGGCTTAGATCACAAGTTATATTTAATGCGCACCCACAAAGGTTGGATAAGGCATAGCTAGGACCCAAAAAAATATTCTCAAACTTAGAAATAATTAAAAAACTACTCCTTATACATCTGAGACACACTACATTCATTGAGATGGCCACAATGAGAAAATAAATAGAAAATCATTCTATTGAATCTCCTAGCTCATACATCGATTGCTGCAACACCACAAAAATTACCAATAAGGTAACATACATGCTTAACAAAACTTTCCTAGGGATCCACAACACAAAATGATGATCCAATGAAGCATACAATCGACTAATTGACCGATACCCTGTTCTTCATGCTTTCTGCCAGTAACACACTATCTTCTACATTTCCTGCTGGTATAAGTAGATCCTAATCTTCAGACTGAGATAATGAATTCAATTGCTATAAATTATAACACTAGAAGCCATAAAATATCTCCCCAAGCCATATTACAACAATCTCCCCCTTTGGAATTGATGGCAACACTTAGTGAAAAATGACTAAGTGTCAACCAAAACTCAAAATTTCAAAACATAACAAAAAAATGCCTCCCCTTAGAATGTCAAGGAATTTTTCACTTCTCTCCTCCCCCTTTGATATCAATGAAAAAAATTTACTGCTTACTCTCCTTTTTCTAGAATTTACACTGCAGTCTCTCACCCTTTATTGATGCAAAAATTGATCAAAATTTGAGAAATTTCAACTGCTGCACAAATCAGAAAAATATTTTCTACTTATCCTTTATCTCTAGAAGAAATTTCTTCCAAGAATCTACAACAATCCAAATAATTATTAACAAACTGTTGTTTTCTGATGTTCGGTTGATGATCTGAATGAGGGATTATGGAATTGTAATCACTTCTTCTAACTTTTCTCCTTTCTTCATAATCTCAATTTTCTGCTCCATTCTGCATTCAATTAGATCCTTCACTTTCCAGAAAGTGTCCATAAGAGTGTTTTTGGAAACGTGAACCTTTGCATTCTCAACTTGCAACTCATGAATCTTTTTCTTGATTGCTCCATCCTGGTCCTGAAACATATTGTAATCTTGACCAATTCTAATAAACTCACTCTCAATTTGCTCCAGCTTGTCCTTGTATTTACCAACCACATAAGGCCACCAAAGACAAAAATTGTAGATATTATTTGTTGAGTCAATACATTTACTTAACACAGTCATTTTCTTTTTCAGTTTGGTGAGAGACAGCCTAAACTGCTCCTTCAGATGTAGCATTACTTCTTCCTCTTTCTTATCATGAGGCACAAAGGCCATAGCCTCCCTAATGCATTCAATCAATTATTTTGGAAGTAAATTATGCAAAATTTCCAATTTGATGTTGTTGTGAACAAAGTATCTTCCTAGTGTGTTCTCAATGAAGTCCTATTCATATGATGGTCCATTTAACCATATGCCAACAATCTTTTGCATTCCATCTTCCTCCTAAACAATCTGCAGTATCTTTTCTTTGAATAAAGAAACTTATTCATTGCTTTCTTCTACTATCATCACATCTAGTTCAACTAATTCCGGTTCATCTCTTGGAGTGTAATCATCAGAATCTTCATCTGGTATATCCACAATTACTTGCTATTTTCCTTTTCTTCAGTTCTTAGAGATTTGTGTGTTGGAAGAATGTCATCAAAAAACTCTAGAGCCCTTTTTTGCTTCTTCTCCACCTTACCGAAAGAGGACCCAACTTCAAATGCTCTTACCGGAAGAGAGGTGCCAACTATTCCAAACTTTCCCAACAACTCTCTAAAGAAATTTTCATGAACTTACTCATAATTTTCCAAAGTATTGAAATGTTTAAAAATTTCCTTACAAACGGGTTCATTTTCCTTCCATACCACATTATCATTCTGAGGCAAGAAATTCAAAAAATACATCATAATGCATATAACTAGGGTACCAGACCTAAAGGGGTAACCTGCATCCTTCGTCAATTGCACATTTTCCATCAATTGATCCTTCAACAATCCACACAAATCAAAGTCTTCATCTTCCATTATCATTTTGTGAGCAATATATACTACACCTGTCGAGGTTGATCCTTCCCTGTTTCTGAAGAAAATTTTATATGAAATTTCATGTGCAATGTACCTCATTATTGGATCTTTGATTGTTGAAATTAGCTGAGCTCTTTGATCTCCTTTTACTCCGGTTAGGGTTTTGACCACTTGATTTCAAATTGACTTCTTTTTCAAAACATCTCTAATATTGCATAATCCTATTATATTTTTGATCACCTCTTCTGAAATTTGATAGGGTTTATCCAGAGTAAGGATATCATCATCCAATCCATTCAAGATAAACTAGACCACTTCCACATTGATGAAATAAGGAAACTCATTCCAGATGTCCAAATTTTTATGTTTTTCACCTTCAAGTCACTTCAATTTATCGGCTGGAAAAAAATTTCTTACATCCCTGATCTTCCTACTATTGTATTGATCCAAATTCATTGTTCATTTGATTTTCTTCATTTTACTTTCTGTACCGAACAAGGTTTTCTATCGAGCACAAAATTTCAAAATTCTACAAGCAACTAAAATACCTGAAGAATTCACCGCCGAATTTGCTTTACTCCTTTGAGATTTCACTACAGATGCTCTCCTTCTATTCTTCTTCAATGCAAGGTGAAAAAAGAGGGTTCCAAATACCCTTTTATGTATTTGTGCACCTAACCTTTTTAGCTGCATTAAATACTTTTCCGTAGGAGTTCTGGTAACTTTGTTTTCTAAGACAACAAAAGAAAAAATTATTTGCGGACCTTCTACTTCTCATGTTCCTGCATAAGCGATCACTGATGTATTTGCAAACTTTTATCACAACTATTGACAATTTTTTGCATTTCGGTGCCATCTACCAACAGGGGGGCCAAATGATTTTCCTTGAAAAACTCCCCCTAGGCCAATGGCCTGAGATCAATTTCTGGAGGAATTACTGGAGGCTGCTTCCGGTATGGGCTTATTTCCTTCATCAAATCCACTCTTCTTTACCCATGTTTTTTCATCTAATCTCTTATCTCTTCCATAGTCACTTTTCCTTTTACTTTTCATCTTTTTATGAAATTCTTCCTCTGTATACCAAACTTCTTTTGTCCATATTTTTGTTCCTGCAGAAGTCTTGCAATGTGACCAAATCTATTGCAACTATAACACACCAGATTTCTTTGTCTAGACCACTCATTCCACTGATTTCCTCTTGATCTGCATTGATTAGCAACATGCCCAAATCTTCCACAAGTATAGCATTTAACATTTCTTAAACTGACAGACATACTTTGCATTCAATAGACTTGTGACCAAATTTTTTGCAATTAAAACACTGATTGGAAATGATGGACTACTTGAATTTATTTTACTTCTACACTGAGAATCCATATGACCAAATTTATTACAAGAAAAGAGTTACCATTAAACTTCTGAGCATTGGTTGTCTTATCGCATACCTTCTTCCTTTGTTCATCTGATTTCTTTGTCTAGAATCCTTATGTTAAGATCCAGAGCTTTCTCCCTTCTCATATCCAAGACCTCACTTGTTATTTTCATCCTTCTATCCTTTAGTCAGCTCATGAAGCTTAGCAAAACTATCCTAAACTTCTCCTTGTACTCATTTGTAGTAGTGAGTTCATCATTGAGAATAACTATCTGTCTTTCAAGTTCTTGTTCATTGTTTTCTGGATTGTTGCAATTCAATCTCCAGCTGAATGAATCCATTATTTACTCTGCTTGATTCTTCAGATTTTTATTTTAAGGATTGGGCCAGATTCTCCTCATTTTTCTTCCTTTCTTCAATCTCCTTAGTTAGCTTTATTTCCACAGATTCCATCTCAAGCTTCAGAGTAGCATTATTTCTAGCAAGTTTTTCACATTCTTTAGTTATCTCTTTTAGGTTTTGATTCAGGTGAACATCTTCCAAGTTTTTATTTTCTTTCTGCTTCAGCTGATCACAAAGTTCCTTCCTCTTTTCTCTTGACTCATTGATTTTATCCTTCAATGATTGAATGAATTTCTCAGCATCCACAAGATTTCTTTTAATTCCATGACTTCTTTTAGACTGATCAAGATCATCAAGTGCCACCATAAGCTATTGAAGACCACTAGAGTCCATTGTATTCCAAGATCCACCTCAAGCTGTTAAACTTCTATAGAGGAACTGGCCTCTGATACCAATTGTTGGACTCAAGGAACACTGAGAGGGGGGGTGAATCAGTGTTCAACAAATTAAACTTTCAATTCAGATCTTAAACCATTTACAACACATAATTTACAAAAATAAAGATGCAAGCACATGAACAAGATGATCAAAACACCATAACACCAATATTTTTATGTGGAAACCCTGTTAGGGGAAAAACCACGGTGGAGATTAATCCACAATTTATACTTTGTTAAAAGTATGAATAAAAGGGAATGCACTTGCATTCAGGCACTTGCCTAGAGCTCACTACCTTACAAAATGTTTGTGATTACAAAAAACATTGAACTAAGAAGATAACATCTACAAATGCTTGGATTCAGCTCCGATGAAGCACATAAAATAAATTCTAAATCCTGCAACTCGCTCTGCTCTGCTCTACCTTAATTCACAATGATCTTCTTCTTCTCAAGCAAAATTTACTCAACTAATCTTCTAATGTTCACTCATACATCTGTTCTTCTTTTTTCGCACATTCAAACCTTCTCACCACTTCCTCCTATTTTTTAAAATGAATTACCGATCTCATATATATGTCTGCTAGCAAATATTTTAATCACTTAAGTCAGCTTCAACAAAAACATGAAATATTCTCCAACAATCAGCTTAGATCACAAGTTATATTTAATGCACACCCACAAAGGTCAGATAAGGCATAGATGGGACCCAAAAAAATATTCTCAAACTTAGAAACAATTAAACAACTACTCCTTATACATCTGCGACATGCTACAGTCATTGAGTCGGCCACAATGAGCAAATAAATAGAAAATCATTCTACCGAATCTCCTAACTCATACATTGATTGCTGCAACACCATAAAACTTACCAATAAGGTAACATACATGCTTAAAAAAATTTCCTAGGAATCCAAAACACAAAATGATGATCCAATGAAGCATATAGATTGACTAATTGACCAGATACCCTGTTCTTCATGCTTTATGCCAGTAACACACTGTCTTCTACATTTCCTGCCGGTATAAGTAGATCCTGATCTACAAACTGAGATAATGACTTCAGTTGCCATCAATGACAACACTAGAAGCCATAAAAAATCTCCCCAAGACATATGCCAACAACAACATCATCAAATTTCAATTTATTTGAACTAGAGATAGAGTTACTTACATCCATTACCAAGCTATTCGAACTTTCTAGCAAAGAACATAAAACCAAGAGAGCCCTCACCTCTTCATCAAAATTCACTTTTATAGAAGTTAACTAATTAGTAATCGTATTAAACTCATTTAAATGATCTGTCACATATCCACCTTCAATCATTTTTAGATTAAACAAATGCTTCATGAGAAATAACTTATTAGAGGTTGAAGGTATTTTATATAATTTAGCCAAATTTTCCATTAGATCCACTATTTTCTTTGCTTCTATTATATTGAACACCACGGATCATTCCAAGCACAGCCAAATGGTTCCCAGTGCCTTTCTATCTAGAATATCCCATTCTTCATCAGACATAGTAGCCTCTTTCTTTGTTTTTCATTGCAATGACCACCACATATCCTTTTGATACAAATAATATTCCATCTCCATCTTCCATAATTGATAATTCCGATTGTTGAACTTCTCAACCTTGAATTTGAATTCTTCCATTGCTCCCACTCAAATCTAGAGGTTTCCTACCAATCAACCAAAATACATATGGCTCTGATACCAGTTGTTAGAATTCAAGCACATTGGAGCAATAAAAATTAACAATTATATGCAGATTAAATAACCCAGACATAACAATGAAGAATAACACAAAAGAGATCAACACAAAAATTTAACGTGGTTCACCCAATATGGGCTTTATCCACAGAAACTCATCCACCCAATGATTTTATTATCTAGTGCAAAGTATATTTTAATCTAACGAATGCCATACCGCAACATACATCCCAATCACTTATAACAAGCTTTTTGGAAGCTTCAAGAATTAGTGTTTTACAAAGCCATTTTTTCACTTAGCGAGAAAACCTTGATGTGTTAACATAAAATATATTTTTAGGGGCTATGCCCCCAAAACCCCTACTATCTAGGGATGCTGCCCTTGAACCCCCGCTATTAGGGGTTGCTTCCCCCGAACCATCACTTAGGGCTTGAACTAGTCCCAAACCCTAGCGAGGATACGCTACAAGTGTACAATATTTGCATGATTAGTCACCACATACCAACAACTTCCAGAGCAAGCTTACTAGTAATATTGCAAATCATCTTCAACCTCTCGTTAGTAATCTATCCAAGAAATGCAACTTTCCTCTTCTTGCACCTTATCCGAATTGGGATCTCCCTCTAAAGTGTTGTGAGCAACTTACTACATTTAGAAGATGAGGCACCACTCACATGAGTCAATTGGATGGAATAAGGGGTCATTAATGAAGTTTGTCCAATTGAAATTTTTGAATGCCATACCAAATACCACCCCCATAGAGCCAATGCTTGAGAAATTTAAAATAACATCTCGGTACATGATGTCATATAAAAAACATAAGATTTTATCCAACTTGACGCCCACAGTGAAGTGATTATAATCATTAGTCACCTCATTTGCTAGCCTGTTTGCTTCCACATTACCCTCTCTATAATATTATTGATGATAAATAATTCAAACTTTAGAGTTTCTAAGTCCAGTTGCCTTCTCCAATAGTGCCTTCAACTTCCAGTTTGGTGTGGACCCAAAACAAAGAGCATTAACAACCAAAGATGAGTCATGTTCAATTTTAATTTTTTGATAGCTAATTCCTTGCAAATGATGAGACCATGTATAACCACAAGGAATTCTGCCTCATTATTTATACCCAGGGAGAGCGGTTTAGAGGAAATCCTAATCATTAAACCCTTCTAGTCTTTAATTATACAACCCACACCTAAAATGATTGGGTTTCCTCTGGGTGCATCGTCAAAGTTTAAATTATACCATCCTGAACTGCAAATTTTGTAGGGGCTTCTCTCTTGCACTTCTAGAGTTTTTCACCTAAAAGGAGAAAGGTATCCCACAAAAACTTGTGGGTTCACTCAAGACTAATGCTAGTATTATTGAAATATGTCTAAATGTAGAGAATTGATAAAAGATAATGAATATTAATGCAAAACCTAAGAAACACAAGTTGTTTGAAAACACAGTGATGTATGCAAAATGACCTAAGAATGCAAATAAACAATAACATAAATAAAAGATATTAGAGAGGTGTGCCTAGAAACTAGAATGTGATGCAGAGAGGCTCTGTGATTCTATATATTTTTTTGTTGAAGCCAACTGGGACACTTACGCCAAGTTGGGCGACTTAGTCTTGTATTGGGGAGATTTTGCCGGAATAGGTTTCTGCCAAATGGGTGTCCAAAAATGTAGAAATCACTTTTCAGGCCTGGCACTGGGACTAATTCGCCACTGATGGTGACTTAGTTCACCTAGGGATTTTGGGAAATTCGAGGCAGGAATCTGTAGCTATCAGTTTGCACTCCCCTTCCTAATAGGTATTCGGTTTTGAAACTACAAAAAATGGACTGAAAGTGGTCACCAAGCTTCAATTAGAGATTTGTTGACTTGAATGAATTTGATGATTTGGAAACACCTTTTAACACCTTTCTCTTTGACAAATCTAGATACAAGACCTGCAAAACACACATGCAAAGAGGGAAAAAGTGGTTAAGGGTTAGAGAATAGGGGTTTGCCTTGGTCAAACTCCAATTTAGTAATCAAACCCTATAAAATTAAATGAAATAGAAAGAAAATGATGAATGACCAACATGAAATGTCACAACTCACCAAACCCTTGATGTAGGAATATGAAGATATGCAAATGGATGCTCCAATGGATGCTTGATTATGCCTTGAATGCTTGATAATTATGAATGAAAGTAAGCTAATGTGTGGATGAATGCACTAAACTAATTGGGGGTGAAAATGAGAGGGAAAACCCTTATTTATACTTTATTTTACAATATTTATCAAAAATAACACATCACAGGCCGACCTTAAGGTCAAGAGAATAAAATCTTGCCAAAAAATTAAAATAATTTTGATTTTTGCGCCCAGTGGGACTAAGTCGCCCCAGGTGGCGACTTGGTCCCACCAAGGAAATTTTACTAGGTGTCAGGAATTGAAGTGTATTTAATGATGTCTAATGATATTATTCTAAAAAATACACTTAAGTAGGGTTAGAAAGTGCATTAAGGGGTCATTTAAACATAAGAAATGGTTGAATTAGTGTTGAGAAGCCTATAAAAGTTTGTTACAACTCTTTACAACACTTTGAAATAAGACTTGGTAAGTGATAAAAAGAGGTTATTTAGGTGAATTATAATGAAAGGGTTCTAGAAAAGTGTGAAAGTGGGTTACAACACTTCACAACACTTTTACAAGACATCCTAGAATTCTTAATGTTTCACAAGGGTCCAAAACCTAATGTGAATGTGTTGACCACATTACAACATTAAATCTAGAAAAAATCAAGCCAAAATCAAGCCAAAATCCACGAGAGAGACTCAAATGAGCGTAAAAAATGTCCAACTAGACATTTTTTGGTGACACACATCCATATTGAGGAGGAGAGAATACCACTTGATCCCTGGTCGAGTGAGTTGAAAAGCCTCCAATGCCAATCCATTGTAGGAATCTCAACCCCTACTAATTGAGCCTCATATTGGCATCCCAATCTATGAAGGATGCATTCTTTGGAGTAATTTTATCCAATCTATTACTTATCACTTCTAGAATTGCCATCTCAATCTTATTTTGAAGAGATGGAAGACTCATTTGCTTGTCTTGGAAAATTATTCTATTTCTTTCCTTACATATTTCCCATAAGAGAATAGAAGGATTGGTGATCCAAAGACTACTAAATGTTGCAGACCTTTTTATGTTCAACCAATTTTGGAATAAGCATAGGATGTTGCTTGGTAGTGCACTCGACCACCCTAATTTGGCACAAAGCCATCACCAACATTGTTGGGAAAATGGAAAACTTACGAGCAAGTGGTCCATCGATTCTTACTATGATTTGCAAAGAACAAACCTACAAGGACCTTGAAACCCCAATCTTCTGAACTTCTTGAAATGGTGGACAAGGGAAACCCTAGAGTTTTATTCCTAGGATTTGGGCACTTTTTCAAAGCGGGTAATTCATTTACAATTGAGGTAGTGGGGTTTGATAGATTTGGACAAGATATATGACTAAATTACAACCTAAAATTTTAGTCAACCTTCCCTTGACCAAATATGAAATGGACCTAAGGATGAAGTATAATGATTCAACTAGCCTAAAGATGCAAATTGTTGTTTTGATCCAAATACAACAAACACAAAAATTCACATAGAAATTCAGACTGTAGAAATGGACAAAATAGGACATTATGCACATGTGATATGAATTTGAGGTAGATTTCTAAGGACCTAGTCACCCTAGGTGACTATGTCCTAGTAGGACGATCTCAGATCTAATTTCACAATCCTCTAATGCCATATCAAAGCTTTGATTTGTTGCTTGTCGCAATGTTAGATCATTGTTGAATATTTCTATAAATGAGTTTTCATTTATTGTCAAGATGTACCTAGTTTGATTACAACAATGAATAATTGACCTTAATATTTCTCTCAATCTTCTTCAGATTTGAAACCTACACTTTTAAAGATAAAAGAAGGGTTGTGCCATTTAGGGGCTTGCCTTAGTCAAACCTCGTGTTAGTGTTTCCATTTCCACAATTGCAATGTCAATGATAAATGGATAAATTATAAAAATGAATGATGTATCAACAAAGTGATGTAACTAAACACCCCTCAATGACTTCCTTGAAGGATTGAAGTCATACAAATCTCCTCAAGGCTTGACCATTGCTTTCTTGCTTTGCTTGGATACCTACAAGGGTTAGTCTTCACAAACAATATGATAAAAAAAAAATGATTAAAATCACATAAAATTTGACATGATGCTTGGATCTTGAATTGCTGCAATAAATATCTAAAATTCTACTCCTGACTTGTTTGATAATGCTCTTGATCACCAAATTTGTTGATAGTTTTCTAGATATCTTTCAAATGATGCAATAACTAGGTGAAATGAAGGGAAACAAGGGAGAATCAATTCAATCAATGTGGAATTCAATGGTCTAGTATTTAAACACCCCTATCCTTAAATTTCATTAGAAAGAGAGAAGACCATAAAATGATAGGTTTTCCTTTCAACCTTGAGGTGAGTCGACCCTATTTTGGGATCTAGAGATCTCAACTTTCTTATGATAGAAATGACTAATTTGCAATGTTTTGGAATGATTTAAAGTGCATTAACTAGATGAATTATATGACCTACTACCTAAAATGCAAAGTTCTATGATAAAAGAAATGAAAATGACAAATTATAGGCATATTTGAGAAGGGCATACTAGTGTGTGCACCTATGATAAAAAGTAGGTTTTGGGGCCTATAGTAGGACTCGTTTTCCCTAGGGTGAATGGGTCCTAGTGTAGGGTTCCAAAAATAATTTTTGCAATCCTTTGATGCTGGATCTAAGATTTTGATTTAAAAAGCCGAAAATAAAACTTGTAGGTGAGTTTTTGTAGCTTGACAATAATGATGACAACTTATGCAACTTTGCAAAATTGTTCCTTTGTGTCAAATTGTTGTCGAATTAGATTGCACCTTAAGCATAGGTCCATTAGAAATCCACAGCAATCACGTTTGAAACATGGGGCCGTTCAAATTTTGTGGGTTGCCTAATTTTTGAGAATCAATCTCTAGAGAGGGCTGGTTCCCTAATAAAAACCTCCTAAAATCTAATTGACTTGGCTGGGAAAGAGATAGAAAGCTTGCTTGAATTGAAATCCTAAAGCTATGAGAGGTGATTGCACCTAAATGATAATAACTTGCAATTATGACTCACAATAAACTCCTCAAAAACTCTAATCTGCACAACTTGATTTAATAATTTAATCACTTGAATGATTTAAACAGAGGCTTTGATCTTAATGCAAAATTGAGGGAAAACGAGGTTTTCACGACAAAATTTATTAATCAACTAATAAGCACAGTGCATAACCAATGAACTTAAACTAAATTGCATACAGATATGTGAAAAAGACAGAAAAAATCAGAGGTTTCAGAACTGAAACACAGTAACTCTTTGATCAAATTCTTCACAAAAATGATGCTTGAAATCTAGAAGGCAAACTTTAAAGTACTGAAACTCAAAGGAATCTTCTGCAATTACACACTTTGAACCTGTAAAAAACACTGCTATATTAATCTGAAAGTTGAGTTACAAGATGATCTTCTTTGCTGAAGGCAAAGGTAGAAAACAAGAACTAGATTGAAAAAGATAAACTTTTTCAATATATACAATATGAAAGGCACTCCAAAGTGCATGAATAGTAACTGAAAGTCATCAAAAAGTGAAAAGATGACAATTACAATGTGAAATCCGAGCACAAGTGAAAACCCCTAAAAAAGTGGCTCAAACTCATGCAAAAATGAGTGAACACAAATTCGAACTGGCAGTCATAAAGCATGCAACTGATGCAATTGATCTGCAACTCGAACTGAACTGAAATCCCTAGAAAAGTGGGCTAAAGCATGCAAATTTCACCTCGTTTGTATCAATCCGACCATGCAACTGGAACCCCATCCTCACGCGAAAGTCTTCAGTTGATTCAATAGTTACAACTCAGCACTTGACACTTACTTTCAATTCCACATGTGCATGAGTGAAATTTTAGTATTTTTCCATTTTACAATAGTTGATTTAAAAAATTATTAATTAGTAATAATCTTCAAATACAACTTTACAATATAGAATAAGGGAAAAATAATAAAATAAATGTTTTGCAAAAGAATATTTTTTTCCTTATGACTCCTCATAATAGCATTCCAATCTCATACTTTGCCAATCAAAAGTCAAGAAGACTCAAAGTCCTCTCACATGTTGTCGGCCTCTTCATGCAATATATACATATCATGTAATATATGATGAAATATATACTTTTTCCTCCAAATGTTATTTTGGCCTTAGTGATTTCATGGCTTTGGTGATCTCACGGGCCTCTTTAAATCATTAGGCTTCATTGACTTTGAAGTCAATACCATGGTGACAATATAATGAAATGATTTTCTTAAAAGAAAGGTCAAAAACACCTATCAAAATTCAAATTAGGGCTATCCCTAATCATTTCTCCATTCACACTTTGCATTTTGAAGAAGAAAATGAGCGTCGCCACTGGAAGAGACAAGGTTTCGACTGAAACTATGAATTTCACCATTCGAGCTGCATCTGAGTGATATTTTCCTAAGATTTTGAAGGATAAAAATGCAGAGGTAAGTTTACTTCATGGCAATACTGAGAATCGAGTTCCATTCTGAGTGTATTTCAGTCTTCTTTGGCCACGGATTTCACCATTTCCTGATGTATTCCTTTATTATTTCTTTGTTCTTTGTTGATCTCTGTATTTGCTGATACTGAATGCGTTTTTCTTTTGGAGCCTTAAAGGCATGGATGTAACATAATGCAGTAAAACAAATCTCTTGCTTTGAATCACCATTAAGCTTGAACCCATTATTTTTTGATGGGTATTTATTCTTTCCATATTTCCTGGGCGCGTAGTTTTCTAATGACCACGACTGTAGCATTCATTTCTGATATATTTGATCCTTGGTGTGCATTTCTACTGGTAAAATTTGAAATAGCTCAATGAACAGCATGTCAATGATTGTTTTATAAAAGAACCACAAATTCTCTCTGTATTGAAGGCCGCGACTGCTGTGATAATTCTGGGTATTTGTGATCTCATGGATAGTTGAGATTTCTGTTAAATGGTATTCATGCCTTGTTTATGCTTCATTTTATAACAACTCGCGGCCTTATTGTACCTCTTTCCATGACTTTTCTGCATTTACTTTCTAAAAGTGATCAAAGGAAAGCAAAAGATCTCAGTTAACCTTACTCTCCATTGTAAATGTATGTGATATGTAGCTCGGCATGTGCTTGACTGTCTCATTCTCTGTATAAAACTGCTCAAACATTACTTTGTTTATGCTTATGTAACTACTATCAGCAGTATCACAACTACCTACACTATGAAAAGATCATTCTAGATATCATAAAATGAATGCCATTTGATTACCTTCCTACATTCTCTGACCTTTATACTGCTGACAGTATGTGCTTGTATAATGAACATCAGAAAATGGTATGCACTCATGTTGTTCCACTGTAGCAAACATGCTTTTCCTCAAACTGTTGCACACAGATTTCATGACTTGTCTGTGAATTATACTCTTGATGGGAAGTGTACTGTTCTGAGACGTCCAAATACTGTCTTATGATTCAAGATTCGTATTTTTTTAAGAAACAAAACATTTCTTTTCTCCTCCAATCATCTCATTAATCCTTCACTGCTGTTTTCAACGTACACCTTGTTCACTGTTGTATTTACGCTCTTTGCTTGTTTTATTCTTCAGCATATGATCCTTGGAAAAGATAAAATTTACTGTACACTGTCTTGTGACATCTTTTGAATATCTTCTGATATATAGCAATGTATTGTCTACTTAATGATAGTTGCTGCTTGAAAAACTGTTCATTCAAAGTAATGATTATTCTTTCGAGTATCTTTGAGTATCTTTTATGAACAAGAAAGGTTTCCTGCTATCTCTTGAATTCAATGCATGAATACTCTGACTCTCTTCAATGTAAAGAGGCTCTACACTTTATTAAAAAGCAATGTAAAAATGCCAAACAGAGCTAAAACAAAATTTCAATGAAATGATGAACTTTTAACATTAAAGAAATTAAAATTCTGTAGCTACTGTTTTGAATATCTTTGTAAATAGCGATTACCATTGAAAATAGGCACTCCATTTAA
>VDFB02171543.1:0-24864 GCA_007258455.2 Sequoia sempervirens
GTGTGTGGCATGCTAAAATAGTATGTAAAAAGAAGGCTTGCTCTTGATCAAATCAATGGAGGTTCAAGATACTTTCTCCAAAATGTATCAGAAGGGTTGAGACTAAAGATGTTATGGCAGCTAAGATAGAGATCAGAGCCTTGCTATACAATCCATGCATAAGTGGTTTATATTTATCAACCAAACAACTTTCTCTCTAAGGTATTGTAGGAAATAGTGAGCGGATAATGTCAGGAGCTATCATGAATTGCACTGAACAGTCATAGGTGAGGAGTGATATGCATGTGTTGATTATAGGCCAATACAATATTTTGTGTATAGTATCTTCCTTGAAGGTAAACTTGGTGAGGAGTGTGGTTTATACAATTCTAGATCAAGGAGCTATGATGAAATAATATTGTTATGAGTAATTAAGCTTTTATCATGGTTCAAAGTGATAGCAACAAAAGTTTATTAGTTGTGCCATGACATAACCAATTGGCAGATAAAGAAAACAAGGAATGGAAAATGGGTATCATGCAGAGAATAGTGTTGTGAGAGAGCTTTGAGGGAGATCTTTGTAACCTCTAAAATCTTATTAGAATCTATTAAACATAAATGATCTACTCATATCTCAACAAGAAAGCAGAATTGCAATTGACAACTCTACATATCTCAATCTCATGTGTGAAGTAGCACAATCATGAAGATGAATCATGAAGGATTCAAAACACAGTCATTATTGACTGTTTAGTAACCTTGAAAAGAATGATAGCCCATGAGAAAGAAGACAGTCATAGGAATGGTAAACAGGTGAGAAAGGAGGCCAAGAATGCAACCCCATTTGGATGGGTTCATGCTACAATTATCATAAGTCACAAGGAGCATGCAGTGATGATTAATTCACAATTATAAGGGGTAGAAGTATGATCAAGATCAGAGTTAGATTGAATTGACCAATGAAATGATAGAAACAAAAGAGTATCATGAACATAAAGGCATGATTATATAGTCAACAATCTTCCAGGGTATCCATTGAAAAAACAAACAATAATGCTCAATGATGTTTAATCCCATGAATCATTTTGTTAATGAGAGGAGACCCCTTTTTGGAGAAAATTACCTAACACAAAGCCTACTATGGGCTTTCAAGACAATAACAATGATCACAAATAGAAGCCATGGTTCAAGATATTACAATCTTTACAGGCAATCACAAAGGGTGAGTGGTCTCAGTGGTGCAAGATAACAGAGAATTGTGGCTTGAAAAGTGTCATAAAGAGGATTAAAAGGATTGTATCACTTGAGAGTGCAAAGGAACCACATTGGTCAATGAGGAGCAGATTTATCATTATTTATGATAGTGAGTTCTTTTCCATTATCATAAAGAACAACATAATTGCTCGACTAGAACATTCATAGAAGCACAAAGAAGACAGTCATCGTTTTGGAAATGGTATTGGCAATCAAGAAAAGGAAAGGAGGGTTTTTGCTGAAGATAGTCATCATAGAAACCATCATAAATCATGGTGCTTCAAGAGAACAAAGCATAGTCATGAATAAGGGCAGTTTTGCTTGGAAATGCTTTACAAATTCTATCTGCAGCCAAGAACCAAATGATAGCAAAGGTGGTCATCATTGTCCTCAAAAGCAGCAAGTGGAAGCCATTATCCATGTATGGAAGGTACAGTAACAGTGGTTTTATGTTCAGAGTCAAAAATAGATATTCATGATGTCCATTATCATAAAATACAAAAACCAATTTAGATGCTCACAGAAAGCCTAGTTTTCAAAATTGGAGCTTTTCATTATGCTCACACTGTGCAGTGGCATTGAATCATTTTTTAACAAAATTTGAAGTTTGCTTTCAAACTGAAAAAACCCATTTGGGTTCATCATGAAAATATAATATAGAGGCAACAAAAATGGAGAAACATTGTACAAGAATGGAAAATGAAAACCTTTTTTGCATTATGACAAGTCGTGGCCAAGTTTGACCTCTTTTTTGCAAAATATGGAAAACCCACCTGGGGTTTCAAAAAATGAAACAACATTGCTACATTCTACAAAAAATAGGGTGTATTTAAAAACCCATCTACATTTCTACAAAAAAAATTGAGCTTCTTTAAGAAACTAAAAAACCCATCTGCGTTGTTTAAAACATTTGCAGATACAAAGGAAAATTGAAGAGCATTGTGGGGTTTTTATAAAAAGAAGCAAAGCTGCATTAAAAACACACTATTTTTTGTTCATGGCCGTGACCAGGAGGTTTTTCTCCTTCATAAAAGCAATAGAAACAACAATGGAGTGTCATTTTGTCAAATGCAAAAAAGAAATGAGCTTCTATGCTTTATTCTCGAGGTAGAAACACAAAAAAAAACATGGCTTTTTGTTGCTCAAAATTAGAAAATGGAGTCGATTTAACTCACCTGGAGCTTTTGCTCACAAAATGTTTTTGCAAAATTTCAAACTTTCGCTTCTATAAAGCTTCATTTGAGTTATCATGATGGCTATGAAAGAGAAGATCAATAACATAAAGAACAAATGAAACATAAGATTAAAAAATGTATCCATGGCCATGACCTTAAGTTTTGAAATGGCTTCCAAATGATAGAAAAAATGCAGATTTCATGCTAGAGAGAAGCATTTTACCTCTTTTCCTTTGTTTCTCAAAAAAACCATGGAAAATCTCCATTTTTTTTTGTGTTTGCTCAAACCTTGGCGGCTGCATCATGCTCTCAAGAGTGTGCAACAACAAAATGATGGGATTTTCCCATTATTTTTGTGTTTTGATGATTAGGGTTTGACCCTACTTGAGTTCGATGGGATTTTCTTCCCATTCTTTTTTAAAAATTGAAACATGATTTAATGCATGAGGGTCAAAACTTGTTGTTGAATGAGGCATGTTATGTTATGCCTTAGGTGTTTTCTCCTTTTTTCAACATTGCCAAGTCCTATGCAACATGGAGTGTGCCAAGTATGTTATGATATGCCTTTGTTTTTTGCGCGACATCATGTGACTTGGAATATGCTTTCCAAGGAATTTGGAGGTCGGCCATATTGGCCAAGTGTTTTGGAGCTCTATGATGCCTTTGAAAACCAATGAATATTGCCCATGTGTGTATTAACAAATGCAGAATGTGGTAAGTTAAGATGGTCGAATTCCTTGGAAGCTTTTGAAAGCTTTTAGATATGACATTATGTGTTGCATTTTATTTCAATATTTAAAGGTATCATGTAAGTGATTTGAAAATCACTTTTATTATGCCTTTTAATGCAAATGTAATACAAGGAGATGGTGGGGCCCTTATTTTATGCTTTGAATTGTAAAATGACTTATTTAGTGATGTTTTATGAATCACTTAATCAAGATCATTATCTTTAATGCTTTTTGGAGTCTTGTGCTTCAAAACACACATATTGCATGAGGAGAGTGTGGCTAAAGACTTGTGTGAAGACCAATGATGACTTGCAGAAATGAGGAATGTGTGAGAGGTTGTTTTGACTAATTTTGGAGGAAAATGGGCTGTTTGGAGGAAATTTTGTCACATTTTTAGTCTGACTATTGACTTGGCTTAACTTTTCTTCATGCGGAGGATAGTTTGGAGGGTTTCTAGAAGGTTCTTTTTGGCCTTTTCTGTTATGTCTGACCAAAATCTTTTGGAAGCACTTGTGTGACGAGTTTTGGGTGTGTTTTTGCTTAAGTATGTTCATTTTGAACATTTTGAGGGAGTTCTTTCTTTCCAGTAGCAGGATAGCTTTATTTTGGACCTATTTTTCATGGAGCAGTATTGTAACTCAGATGGGCCTATTATACAGTAAGCACTTTGAATTAATAAATTAGAGCATTTTCATCTTCTCTCTTCATGTTTCATGGTATGCCATTGATGGTTGATCAGTTTTTCTTATGAAAATTCATCTTTCCTTGCAAACTTGTCTCATGTTTATGAATCCATTTAGTAGAAAATGTATGTTTACAGGTTATAATTTGTGTTGTTTAGTAGTGCTATTAGTTGTGAAACCCCTGTTTTTCCTTTTAAAAGCACTGTTACAAACCTCCTTATAAATTATTTATGTAAACTACATTGGAAAGTGAGTTGTGTGAGTCAAGTTTTATGATTATAATTTGAAGGTGATAGGCTGTTAATAGGTCTAGGTTGTTTTGGTGCATCACCTTAGGTTTTTTAGCATTAGGTTTATTTTCATGCAAATTCTTACCCTTATCTCAGAGATTAATAATTAGGTGACATCAAAAGGGGAAGCCAGCCTTTATCACTAGAGGTCTACTTTCGAATAGGTTACCCACAACCTAAAAGCAGTCCCATGTTATTCCAAATCTGTTGAGTTCATTTAAAGCTTAGCTAATAGGGTACAGATTTGGGAACCTAACAGTACCACGGTCCTGTACCACTCGAGCTTGATTTGTCCCTCTAAGAAGATGATCTCATCGAGGCCCATGATCTCATAGCACATGTCTCTCTTGGAATCCACATCATAGATAACTCACTCTCTATGGATGGGCAAACGCAAAATACACCACACGTCCTCTAGGGTCACTATGGCCTTGCCTATGGGAAGGTGGAATGGAGAAGTGTCGTTGTGCCAACACTTTGCTAATGCTGTCATCACGCCTAGATGTGTCCCGATAACTGGGGCATATGCCACGTACCATAATCCAATCACCCCTAGGTGCTCTTGGAGTACCTCGTGCAATGGGGGGTCCTGGGTCAATTTGCTCAAAATGGATGATCTATGCTCACGTGAATGCACCGGCTCCATGTCCTCCTGCATCAAGAAAGTCACTGCATCAAGTTTCATAAAAAAATGTGATCCTGTTTGAAGTTCACGCAACCAAATCAACATATGTGTCATTTTCATATGCATCATAGTCTGAAGAGGTCAGCGAAACTATATGGTGCCGCTAGGAGCCTAACATTTCCAAACTCCACCACTACGGTACAGTTTGAAAGTGACCCAATTTGACCCCTAAGACCTAAATTCAAAGCAGGACTGTCACGACACTGTTTGCAAGTGCGACACACTTTAAAAGAAAAACCCTAATTCTAAACTAATTCACCATGGTGCAACTCTCATAAGTGGTGCAGTTTAGGCCCATGCGGCACTGATTTGAGATTTTCAGCGGCACTATATAGCACCACTTGACTTTGATGACCCCTAGACCCTAATAAATGCACTTAAAAGTTAAAAAACAAAGTCAAGGTAGGATGACTTACCGTTGGT
Organism: Sequoia sempervirens; assembly: GCA_007258455.2. Lineage (NCBI taxonomy): Eukaryota > Viridiplantae > Streptophyta > Pinopsida > Cupressales > Cupressaceae > Sequoia > Sequoia sempervirens. The sequence continues at coordinate 5,221 of VDFB02171543.1, forward strand.
CCTGTGTAGAGGAAGCCTCTAGAACACTCGCATGCGCTCGGAAATGTGGCAGGGAAGAACACATTATGCCATCTCAATCAAGGCTCGAAGCTCAAATTGCAGGAATTTTGAAGGCTATGTGTGCAAATGAATTGGAAGTGGCCCCCCAAGGCCTACTTAAGCCTTAAAGTTAGGGTTTTTTTTTATCTTGTTTAGTTGTCCAGCTAGGGTTTTGGACCCCTGAGCCTATTTTCGCCCAACCGAAGGCCGTTTTGCATCATTTTTTTCATATTTTTGCATATTTTTGGCATTCCATAGCCTTTTTGGACCCGTCGGGCACCTTGTCTTCTTTATTCACAAGATCACCCGAAAATTGAAAATTTTCGTCTAATCTCTTGAGGGGACAATATATCAGCATGTTTCTTCTTGCCAGGGTAGTAGTGGGGCATTTTAAAAATTCAGAATTTTTTTGAATTTTGATCGAGATAGTTTATTCTTTGAACCAATGTAGTGAGTACTTTGCTTCAAAGAGGGGAAAAATGTAAACACGAAAAATGTACCAATCACACTTGATTCTAATTACTAACACCGCTTCATCCTGAATCATCCCCTTTGCTAATCATTTAATCATTTAGTTTGTATTTAATTAAATTCATCATATTTCATCCCTTAATTAAATAAATCAAATTTATCTAATTAATTCATCATCTCCTGTTAATTGAATAAATCAATGTTATTTAATTAACCCTATAGTCTCTATTTAATTAAATAATCCATTTTATTTAATTAATTTTCTAAAGTCATTCTATTAAATTAAATCAATCTTTATTTAATTTAATCTAACATCATCTCCTTTTAATTAAATAAATCAAAATCTATATTTTATTAAGTCTAAATTCATATTCCTCTTGACTTTGATTTAAATCAATCCAAAAATCTAAATCAAATTGTCACATCAACTAATCTCCTTTTAATTTAATCAAATATTGATTAAATTAATCTTAATCCCCTAAATCCTCTAGATTTTGCCACTTTCTCAATAAATCATTTCTTTTGATTTAATAAATCTATCTTCTAATTTCTCTCAACATGGCATCAAAAGGGAATATTCTTGCAAGTTTGAAAATCCCTCCAAAGGGATTTGTCCTTCCAACAATGCATTCAATATCTCTTACATGTCCTTGTGCATTGAGCCAAGTGGCATTTAAGTCATTTCTTTCTCCCTCCAACATGTCATTTCATAAATTTGAAATTCCACCTAATATCATTTATTGGCACATTCATCAAAATGTGCTCCACCTTTGTCCACTCAAATGTTAACAAGTGGCTTAATGTTATTGGTTGGTATTTTGTCCCACATTTATCCTTTTTGCCTCATTCTCCAACATTCTCATCTATAAATAGGAGGCTTTCCTTTGTATTTTGGATCCACAACTTCATTGCAAAATCACTATCTTCATATTTAGAGCTAATTTCATCCATTTCATCAAGTGTTCATAGTTTTTATGGTTTCATAGCTAGGTTATGCCAAAATTTGGTCAAGGAGCTTCAATCACCATCAAATATTCATCAAGTCATCACAAAGCTTACAAGGGATTGGGAAAGGGCCATTTTCCACATCAAAATGGCACCAATTCCCCCATGGGATTAAGAGTTTTCTTTGTTATGTTCTTCATTTATTTCCTATTTTGAGCATTGTAAATGAATTCTATGGGGAATGTGGATTTAAATTTGCATATTGATATAATTATGTAATTGTTTGGTGTGTTTGTGCAGGTCTACAATCTCCATTCACACACACACACATATATATCACTTAGGTAACAACATTTTGTTTAATACATGTATATGTACACATGTATGCATATGGTGTTTCTAGCTAAAGTTTATTGTTGCCCTTAATTCTAATTGAATATGTCGGCTGAATAAATGAAAATAGGGGGAAAAGAAGATAAGGTAAAATTGATTTATTTGTAATTAAATACATGAAGAATTTAATTATATGGAATAATAGATTATTTGTGAGTTAAGACGGACTCTTAGTGAACATGAAATGGTTGCTTGTAATCCCATTCTAGATTCCATGTTCTATTATTGCTTTGAGTTGTATAAAGTAAAGTGAATGATTTTTGATTTGGAAATGATTGTGGGTTATTGTGATAATGTTAAGTCATTATGGGAAGTAGATGTTCGAAGTCTTCCAGAGGCTTGGGAAATGTGTTGTGGGTGAATTGGTGTGTTGTACCCTTGTGCTAAGTGACATTATACTTGATATGCGTTGTTGTGGGTTTTAGCCATGCATTACTTTCTTGTTATTACAATTGTGTTTGAGAGCAAGATGGTCCATGCATATATATATATATATATATACTTTTGCGATTTTTCGTTTCATGTACATAAAGGATATACCTTGTTGATTTGATTGGGTCTCTTATATGCTAGTTGGGGGAGTGGATCTCAATGGGGGCCGACACACAAAGTGGCACCAGGGTAACCCATGTGGGAGTTTCTTAACTTAGTGATAACATTAAAATGAATTAGGGGGTTGGGTAGTTTACACATTAATCAAGATAAGTGAATGTTTCACCCATGCTTGTAGTGCTCATTTAGGCTAAGGATAGATTGAGAAATCCCGGTTGGCAAGGCCAACTTCCTCATCCTCACGAAAGGAAGATTGGCTCCGCATGTGTCACCCTGTGGGGCTGACGGCTAGTAGGAGACTGTCAGGGTAACCATAGATGGGGGCTAGTGGCTAGTGATAGACTTCCAGGGTAACCCATGTCAAGACCATGTGATGGAGCTCTTCCCTCTACAAATCAATATTCCCTTGTGTATTCTTTCCCTTTGGTATGTGATGTCCTCTAGAAGTAATGTATAATATTTTGTGATGTGTTGTTCTTGTAATGTTAGTTGTTCTTTGCTTAGCCTTGCTATGTCAGTTGTGGTAGTCTTTTTGTTGTTGTTGTTGGACCAGGTGTTATCTGCTAGCACGGGTGGTGGACCTTAGGGTTCCACATGGTTGGGTGGAATGTGCCTTGTACTGCATTAGGTTCCCTTACTTTATTCATGTTCATGGTGACTACTCCTAGATATGAAGACTTTTTCACTTGTTTCAGTTCATGTGGACTATCTTTTATGTACTTGTAATGTACTATAAATTAGTTATAGCATGTAATTTAATTTTGATGTACTCTCCTCTCTCATTCAAGGAAACAATGATGTAATGTTGTAATTAATTGTAAAATCTCTCTTGTAATGATAAATGTAATTGATGTTATTGCATGAAATGGATGATTCATATTAGTTGATCTTGTAAATTAACAATTAAATGAAATCCTGATTATTAGATGGAATTTGATAAAGTAATGATTTACAGTTTTTGTTAGTTTAGTTAATGGGAATCTAGTAGCGTAGTCATGGACCTTAGAGGACTTAGGTTCGAATTCAAGCTAATGTTTCATTGCAATATTGTGAATATTATACTTTAAAAAAAAAAAATTGTTTCGTTTTTAGGTGTATAGTGTGTTGTCCTCTAGGGTTTCATGGTGGGGCATTACAGGAATCACCCTAGAGCCATTTGATTTACAAAGATCGATATTTGACCTTTTATTCATGTGCATAATTAAAACACTTAAGTCATTTTTTGCACCTGATAGAATGGTCTATTTATTAAATCTTATCTTATAAATATTTTTTGTTTCCTTAAGAGATCATTCTTATTTTGATTTTCCTTCATAGAAAATTAAAATTAATGTACAAAAATATTTCATTATTCGACAGACAACTATAGTTGCATTTCATAATGAAATGTTCAGATTGTTAGACTTGCAAACTCAAACGTCTATAATCAGCCTAGAGTCATTAGATTTACAAAGATTAACATTTGACCTTTTATTCACATGCATTATTAAAATACAAGTCATTTTTTTCACTAGATAGAATGGTTTGTTTATTAAATCTAGAGTGTTCTAAGCTTGATGATGGTTGCACTATTGAAATTATTCTATTATTGTAAGTTACGTTCTTGTGCTATGATGACATGTGTACTTTCTTGATGTTCTTAATTTAATATGTTAGTGCCCAAGATCTTTTAAGAAAAAGAAGTAATATCCTCTTTTGATATGAGGCGAGAGAAATTTATTGAGTTGATAATGTGATATTGAAAATAATATGAGGTACTCTACATGAAGCCACTTGTCATTGTGTCAATTGAAATAAGAAATTTACAATAGATTTCATATCATTTGAATGCTTGAGGTACTCTCAAGTATAGTCTACATGAAGCCAGTTTTCAATCAAAATAACATTCATAGTGTGTAACATGCCCATTCTTCTACCTAGTATTTTTACTAAGTTTTACCCACAAGTAGATAGTTATGCTACCAAGCCATAAAAAAATTATTTTCTATTCAATAATAAATGCATCATTTGAAATATAACTTTATCCAAAATTTCCATTGCATAATCAAAGAATCATTCCAATAATATAAGTAATGATTTAAATTACATAAATATATTCAATATAATATTTCATATTTACAATTTCCATATAGATGGATACATGATTATATACGTAGCTTTAACAAGTTGACATGAACTAGAAATACAAACTAGTACAGATGTCCCCTTTCCTTGGTGCATACCTTCTATTTGTCCTCAATGCTAGCGCGTACATCTTCAATTCTTGAATCAAAAATACCAACAGTCCAAAATGTCCTCCCAAATCTTGGCCGCCAACTACATAAGGGGAAGCATCACTCAAACACTTTTCTGCCAACCATAGAATAACTATAGTCCCTCACTCATCTACCAAACTTGGTAAGATGGCCCTCCCTTCGACGAAGAGATTGGTTTGGTAACCTCATCCTTCAAATAGCCTTTCTTGAGCATAGTGATGTGTCCTACACGTCTAGAGCTTACCATAAATTCAACCTCTAATTCTATGATATTCTTAGCCTAGTATGTATTTAGATCATAGTGAATTGACAATGTAGACAGTGGCTACCTACACTACTTTGGCCAAAGATTCAACACCTAATACTTTGAGTGAGGGTCACCTATATTCACCACTTTGTATTTGACCATTAGTATTCTATTCTAGGTTATTCCCTTTCTTGTGGATTATCCTAACCCCAAGAATAACCTTACCATTAACTCAAATCTAAATGATGTCACTACTAAGTATCTACAAGCAATTCTATCTTACCAATTAACCACATAGGTGAACATAATGTCATAATGTTAAATGAATCTATTTCAGAAGTATAATATCAACAATAAAAGTCCCCTTTAAAGAGTGTAATCTCAACAATAAATTATTTCCATCAAAATTATAATCTCATCAATAAATGACCTCAAAATGATCTCAATCAAAAGTATAAACTTCAACACTAAATGACTCCAATCAAAGATAAAATCAATAATCAATGATCAATTTGATCATATAGGTTAATCTCAACCTATGCACTTGAAACACAGATCAAATAAACAACCCAACCAAGTAGGTTAATCTCAACCTAGGGTTTCAATAAATAATCAAGTAAATGTCCCAACCCAGTAGATTATTCTCAACCTAGGGTTTCAATCAAAAGTAAAGCAATGATCAACTGATCATTCAAGTATAGGTTAACAATATGGTTTGCATGGAATTACATCCTATCAATGACAACATGACTTTCATACCATCATTATTGTTGTATTTCTAACCTCAGTATTCCCAAGGTCTACCTAGCATTATAAGATAACAAATTCAAGTTACCTCAAGACATCAATGTAAACCACGTTTATCATTTCATTCTACATACGTATAGTATAGACTAACTACGTATAATCCAAATAGAAACATCATCATCTAAAAGTATTAACCCAATATGACAAGTTTCTCCAACATAAAAAACAAACATGAAACATGCAAGCATATACAAGCATCTCACACAAATAAAAGACAATCTTTCAACATGACAGTATAATAAACAATATTTCCAACATAATAACAAAGGAGTAGAAATCAACATGCGTGTTTAAAGCTCCAATTGATTAATTTTCTCTCCTAGCTTAATGGATCTAGCTTGCTTGCAACTTCCTCCAAGAACAACCTCCAAAATCCTCTTCTAGCCTCTCACTAGCTCTCTCCACAAATCCAATGTAAATCAAAAAAATAACTTTCAACCTCAAAAAATCTCAACACTCTCTGCATACAAATTGTGGCAGAATAAGACAAGTAAATCATATTGACAAGTGATGCATTTGGTAGAATGAGCACCTCTATTTATACTAATTTGTGAGCAACCAAAGGCTACAAACAAGTTAGTATTTCTGCCACCTTTCCATCCTCATGCAATAACTCACCTAATTAACTCACAGGTTTGCAACACATCACAATCCTCACCATTTAATTGGTTGAGTCAACTTTATATATGAGACAACAAGCTTAAAAAAAGTTTTCTAATTCAAGTTTCTTTACAAAATGTTGCCAAGTTTGCACTTGACTAAGTCTCTATTCTATTTGTAGGCTTATGCGCAATTTGAAGACCTATGTCGCCACCTTCAAATGTTGGTACCCGAGTTTATAGTGTGGGATTTTATTGATTCATATGGCATTTAAAAGAGTCTACACATCACTTCAAATGTTAACACAATTGTGCATGATCTCATATGTGCTTCTTCCTTTGCTTTGACTTAGTCTTACATACTTTATGCACTAGTTTTGTCTCTCATTTATACGTTGAATTTAAACTCCACTTTATATGCTTATGCACTATGTTAGACTTCCTTTCTTGAGCTCATTATGCGTAATATATAAAGGTTTTATCATTGGTCAAAGATAGTAAATGTTGGCTTATAAACTCCTCTCATACACATTGCATGCGTAGTCTTCCATTCATATTGCACTGGCCTCTATTATCATTTACTTTGGCATTCAGTTAGCATATTATCTATGCTATACCATCCATGTGCTTATATAAGTGCTACACATATTCATTATTTGGATGGCTTTAAATTCTTTTCCCAATCGCTATATATATTCCTTAAACATTTAACCATTTGTTGGCTTTATTAAGCCTTGTTATATTTAATATGGCCCCGCCATATATGCATTCATATTTACTTTAAAATATATCAAATACTTATGTATAATAATATATATATTATTAATGTATATGCAATATAACATCTTTTGTTATATTATATATTGTAATGATGAAAAATGTATCCCTCTACATTTTCGCACTTGTTTAGGCCCTCCTTGTTAAATTAAGCTTAATGTTGCCTTGATTTAGTGTTGTAATATGTTTAACACATTCACATTAGGTCTTGGGCCATTGTAAATTAAGTAAACCTAGTTGTGCCTTATTTAAGGTGTTGTAAAGTGTACCTTTACACTTTCACAGTAATCTAGGGTTTTATTAATAAGTTGGGCTTCTTTATGCCTTAATTCACCTTATTTTGCATCCACAAGCCTTAATTAATACATCTTTCCAAGGATAATCCTGACATTTACCAACATCTAATCATAATTCATGTGTTTTTGGATTGTATGGCTCATATTTAGTGATTTGGGACTCATACACCACCTTGGGTGTATGGGTCCCACCTAAGTTTTGGTGCCCCAATTTGGTTTTCACATAAATCTAAGCCCTTTCTTGAAAAATGTGTCCCATGCTTAGCCTAATGGGACTCATACGCCACAACTGGTGTATGACTCCCGCTTATATTAGGCCCAAATTAAATTCAAATTCTTGGCGGGATTTTATTCTCCTAGATCTGATGTCAGCTTGTAGTGTTGTAATTTCAAGAAATTTGACATAAATAAGTATAAATACAAGGTTTTTTGACTCATTTTCCACCTGGAAAGCAATCAAGTGACCTAATAATTTCATGAGAGTATTCCTTATAGAAAATTTGAGTTCACAAAAGCATGCAAGTGCTTACAAGGGCATTCAAGAGCCTTCAAGAGCTGGTTATCAAGTATTTTAGAGCATTATTCAAGTATCAAGCATCATGTCAAAGTCGTCATGCATCATGTTTGTTTTTGAGATAACATTTGTGATGTAGGGTTATATGATTCAAGCAAGCATTCAAGTCAAGATCCATATCATTCAAGCAAGAGTCAAGATCCACATCCATTGGAGCCATTTCATACATGTTTGCAACACTTTATTCCTAGGGTTTGGTGAGTTGCAACAAAGCATTTTTTTCATTCATCATTCCTCCTTTCTATTTCATTTCATTTCAAGGTTTGATTACCAAAATAGGGTTTGACCAAAGAAGACCCCTTTCTACTAACAAAACAACATTTTCCCCTCTCTTTAGTGTGTGATTTGCAGATCTAGGTTGAAGATCCTCTAAGGAGCAAGATTGGAGAAAAGTTGTCAAGGTTAAAAAGTTGTCAAAGTTGTCACCTTGTTTACAAGACCATTAAAGGACACCTACAGTGCAGAATTTAGCAGTTCATATCCAAAAACCAGATTGAGAAGAAAGAGTAAAGATTGAAGAGAAAATTCAAACTTTGACCCTCTAAAAAGGCTAAGTAGGACTGATACGCCACTTCTAGTGTATGAGTCCTAGTATAGTGACTTTTCCAGATTTCAAGAGTTCTAGACCTATCATTGCTAGATTTTTGTTCCTACCCAGAAACCCTAATCTGGGACTAAATCACCCAATCTAGCATATGAGTCCTAGTGTGCATTGAATTCAAAATTTTCAGCATTTTAGACCTTGTTCAAGGCTACTACAGGTTTCCAGGAAAACCTCTTTGATTTCTCATTTTTCTGTTATGATTTGCATTCATTTCTAGGTCATCTATTCAAGTCTTGCACTTCATTAGGTTTTGCAAGTTACTTGTCTTTCCAAGACCCAACTTGGTGGCACTAGTCTAATTTGGAAAATAAATGACTACATGACTAAAAATTTTAGTCACAACAACTAAAAATGATTAAATTCTAGTCAGTTTTTGCAACACAACTATAAATGACTAATTTGATCATTGCAAGTGACTAATTTGATCATCGGGTAAAAAAAAAGGAGATATTAGTGAAAGAATAAGTTTTTTTTTGGTGCCAAACAATGAAAAAGAGGATTTTGACTAAGTTTTTTTTTGGGTGCCAAACAATGAAAAAGAGGATTTTGACTAATTTTTCTTTTGGGCGCCAAACAATGAAAAAGAGAATTTTCATTCCTTGTGTCTATTGAGCCACGTAACAAGAGGAAGGTTAGGGTATTTTAGTTTGCTGGTTGGAAGAAGTCCAAATATTTTTTGAGGGCATGGAGTAGAACCAGTAGTTGGTTGCACAAACATCTATCCACATTGTTAAGAAGATATTGGATAAAGGCATGTTGAGTTTGATCTAAAGAAAGATTTCTTTGTTGGCTTTGAATTCATCCACAGTGCAAAGATTCACAAGGGTTTGAAGACACATTGCATGCATGAAGATATTGTCCAAGGTTTTGAGGACAAATCATGCCCATGTTGAGTAATATTCAAGGTTTTCCTAGAATCCTTCATCCTCACATCTTGTTAGGTATACTCTATGCCATTAGGGTTTTTAGTTTTTTTTAAAGTTTTGAGGAAGAGCTTGCTTGTCTCCTCATGAAGGTTTTATCCCTATCATAAGCCCAAACTAGGAAGTCAAATCTCTTATTAGGAAAACAACCACCTTCATAAGTGATACTTTCATATCACAATGTAGATCTTTTGAGAAGATCATAGGCCATGATATGTTTAAGACATGCCAATAGTCTCATTGTTGAAGTGTCAATGGGTTTTATTGGTTATGAGGAGTTTTTCTGGTTATGAATGGCAATACGCATGTCTTTGTAAGGAAAATAATGGCAAATAAATGGTAATATGTATGTTCTACTATCTTAATATCACCAATGTCGACCACCATTAAAAGTCAGCCACAACCTATGGGTGAGAACCACTTCTTGGGCCAATGGGTTTTCGTCCTTGGCCATTTACAAACTAGTAGGGGTTTTTTCCTCTAGTTACTAACAATCTATGAGGTTTTTCCCTCAAATCTATTTGTTTGAAAATAAATTCTCAAGATAAATCTCATTAGGGTTTGATGTGGGTGTTCAAAAGTAACCTACCATTGCATGTTTTCTTTATCTAAATTATCATGACTATAGCTTCTCTTTCTTTTTATCCATCCTTTTCTACCTAAATAAACAAGTGCTTTAGATCTCCCTTATCACCCATTGTCATGTGGCTATAACTATCCCATGAATCCTTCATTATTATCATTCATATATGAAGATGGAAATTTAAAAGTCTTCAAGATAATTTTTCTCTATCCTTTCATATCTTATAAATATTGATAACCATGACTATCCTATTTCAATGAGGTCAATCTCAATTTAATTACTTGATATCCACTTATGCTAGCTTCAACTATGACTAAGGTCATATTTACTATCATGTATGAGCTAACTATCCTCATAAAATTTTGTCACTATCCATTGGTTATAGTAACTGTTCCTACTTCTTGATTTTCCCTTAGCTTCATGGTACTTGTCTTATTTATTATAGTAATAGAGAGTATCTTTTGCATATGGATTTCCCTTATATCCATGAAAATGACTATCATATTTTATGTATTATAACCATCTTTTATTATCTACAATCTGTCTTTTTATAAATGTTTATACACAAATCATTTCCCTTTGTTAATAGGTCTACCAATATTGAATGCTGAAGGAGACCTTCATGGTGAAATCCTTTACCATTTGTAACATAATTGTATTTAATAGAGCACTATCCTCTTCAAAACTCTGCTTTCATGTCTTCATGAACCTCTCATAATCCAAGGTATAGCTAAGAGTTGTCCATGTAGCTTGCACTTAACACTGTCATGGTGATGAATCTGTTAAATAGGCGCAGGACAACTAAGAGGGGGGTGAATTAGTTGTCACACAAATTCAAACTTAAAACTTTATCAGTTATCAGATCTTCAACCACACAATTCTATTATTTAATATGAGCATGAAACATAGATAACTGAAAGTAAATCAACACAATGAACACCAGATTTTTATGTGGAAAACCCAATAAGGGAAAAACCACGGTGAGGGTTAGCTCACACTATATAGTATTTTAAAAGAGGCTCACTACCAAAAGGACTCACTATCCAAGTACAAAGGCTCACTGCCTACAAAAAGGACTCACTGTCCAACAAAGAGGCTCACTGCCTACAGAAAGATTATACAAAATAGAGTGAGGCTTTACAACCCAAAATGAACTAGAAAGATGCACCTATTATGTGTTGATACAGTTCTGGATATGCTCGCAACTATTGTTTTTATGATCACACCTTCACATTCATTACTTCTTCACTATTTCTTCTGTCACCCTTTTACAGGTTCTCTGCACATATACTTGTGCTCACTTACATTCACACACCCATGTCTATGTCACACCACAAACACTCTTATCAAATTGTTTGCCATATACTTATATATATACCCGATCTCCAACATAAGCACTAATTAGGTCGGCCAAAATTAGATGTAATTTATTTATAAAGGCTATTAGCTATTGGCTCCAATAGTTCAAAAAATATTTCCAAACAATCTTTAGCACATTACATTATGTCAACTCAAACCAAAAATAGATCACACATAAGTTTTCATATCAAATCAAAATTATCTTAACAAGTCGGCCAAGAATAGTCTTTAATGCAAAAAGCAACAATCATTCTGTTGGTTGCTACTATGTTGTACGAGCACCAGAGCATGAAATAACCTGATCATGCATGCCTTTAACATCCATCAGTAGTTTCCCAAAATTGCAACCAGAAACTGTCAACTGTAGAGAAATGTAGACTAGAATACCGAATGGGCAACCAAAAATACTGGATCAACAACCAGAGAGGATAAGCATTGGTATAGGAGTACCGGACCCAACTACCAACATACTACCAACATGGTGACATCAATGACAACAAATAGATAACTTTACTCATTTTTTGAACAGAATCATATGCAAACTTCTTGTCCTTATTCATCACTGGACTCATTGTAAGTATTCATTGTCTTTTGTCATGAAAAAAACCTTATCATTTCCATATGATCATTGGCATTACACAATCCTTTTAAATAACATTCGTAAGGTTTAGAAAATCTTGATCACTCTCTAAAATAGCCCATTAAACATGGGTTGTGCTTCAATGCACTACATAATTGATATAAAACAACCACTTTGCATATCAACCAAAGTTATAGGCTCTTTATTGCAGCAAGAGGTAATCGCTTTTAGATCATGCTACAATTACATTGTAACCTGTTAAACTTGAGTCAACCTAAATGCACCCAATCACTAATACATTTGATTGCAAAATCCGACAAAACTATCCGATGAAATATGTAAAATTCGATGTTCGTTGGGTGCTTGTAAAATTTGATGTGTAATTTTCAATTTTTTGAAAGTTTATCCCCGAAATTCGTCAAAATTTCGGCTATCATTTTCGTTGAATTTTTGACAAACATGAAAAATATAAAAAAATAAAATTGTGGCCGACATAAAGAAAAGTGAGTTCGCGCCTGATTTATTGCGACAATGTTTTGCTCTACTTCAAACAGTTTGTGGAGAACGAAGGACGATTTTCTTGGGAAAAATTAGAAAAATTCAAGAAGATATTGCGAGGTTGAGGGTAGTCATTGTCTTTTGCATAATTCAGTTTTGAAGTCAGATTTGTAGTTCTAGGTTTGAAAATCATATTTTAAAGCAACATCTCATCATATTTCATTTTTAGAGGTTAAGGGTTTGAGAATTTCATGTCTAGATTTTGTTGTGTGGAATCACCATAAGATCACAACCAAGGAGCAGATTCTTGTGGCTGTATTATGGGATCCATAACTCTGTTGGTCATGTAACTTGTTGTGCTATAACAAATACATGATGCATTCATGTGACCCAAGTTTAATGTGGCTATGTTGTGATAGAAATGGAGGCACTCATATAATGTAGTTAATTTAGGTTGTATAATGTAGGTGTCAATCATCATTGGTGCATTTAGGTTGTCTCAAGTTTACGAGGTTAGGATGTAATTATAGCATGATCGAAGAGTGATTACCTCTTGCTGCAATAAAGAGCCTATAACTCTGGTTGATATGCAGAGTGGTTGTGTTATATCAATTATGTAGTGCATTCAAGCACAATCCATGTTTAATGGGCTATTCTAGAGAGTGATCAAGATTTTCTAAACCTTATGAATGTTACTTGACATATATTTGCATAATCTCAAATTCTTTCAGAGGCTTTTGAAAGATCAATGTATCATATATAGGGTTTAGAATGATTTCTTTTAATTAAAAAAATAAATAAATGATGTATTTCCCTGTAATTAGATAATGTGGAGATCTCCTAAATCTACCCCAACACACTATCCTCTTTGGCACTGTATTCATTACTCCAACTACTAGGGTTTTGCATGTGGCATCTTTAATATCTTCATGACCGTGGCTTTTAAATAGATCTTTCTTTGCTTTAATCATTTTCATGGTAACCCTTGAGTTCCATAATCCACCTTCAATCTCTTCTAATAACGTTGTCTTAAGCTAGACTGCATAGTATGCATATAAAGCAAGTTCTTCATACCTTCCATTGTTCCAAACCACCACTCACTGTCTTAAATAAAATGTTACCTCCATAAGCACAATAGCATGTTTTAAAATCATGGTTGCCAGTGATTGACCATTAAGGTCACCACTTTCATCATGAAGATATAATGAGATTTTTGACATCAAACTCAAGGCATTATGGACAATAATATTGTGAATTGTTTGTTGTGTATGATTTGATTTTCTTGCACATTTACTGCTTTGCTAACTTCCTTTAAGACTGGGTATTGCACCCTCAGCTATAATCTCAAACAACTCACTCACTATCACTTGAAGATTTCTTTCATGAGCATCCTTCTATAAAATCAAACTATGCCCTATAGACTACCTACTTACTACAGGGGACTCATTGTTTCATGGTATTGTAGTTCTTAAGATCCTTCAACCTTATTGACACTACTTCACATCCACAAGGTATTATTCACTATTCTCCCATCTTTGATGAGTCTCAAAACACTGCCAGAAGCATGCAATCCACTACCTCCATTATACATTAATGGCTAAGAAGAAACATTGAACCTATGATTACCACTTGTACTTCATTTGGACGATCATTCCCTGATTGCATTTTCCTTGTCTAACACTACCAAAAGCATTTGAAAAACCCTTAAGGTCAGCAAGGGGGTAAGGAAACTCACTGTTAAAATCTCCACTTTACTATGCAAGGTTTGAGCTTTATTATCTTGTCACTGCTCAGCCTCTTTTTGACTGTCACATCTCAAGTGACTGTCATTCTTCTTATCGTAGATTGCATTTACAAATGTCACTAAGCTACATAGTGTGCTTGTTATTGGCTACAATATTTAGATTGCAAGATTTTGTTATTACCTACATTGTCTCAATCTTTCTGGTATTGCAACCTCACTAATCCGCTATAGTTATTGTTTATGTTTCTACGAGGCCTAGGGTTTGTACCCTAATCATGCTCTTACCAATGCTTCTGTTGTTTTTTATTAGGGCTCTCTCAATGTTGAGGGCCCTAGGGATAAGCTCGTCATAAGAAGTGACACATTGCATCTTTAACTAAAAGGATAAATCCGTATTGACATTAACAATGATGATTCTGACTTGTTGCTCCTTAGGAATGGGTCACTTGCTCTTACTAGCTCACTACCTCCATTGTTGTAGGAAGTTTGCGATCAAGTTCAATATTCTAATTTTAGGAGTCTTACGGTTGGAAATCATAGTAAAATCAAAATTTAATAAGTTTTGAATTAGCATTTTAAAGTGTTTTTGGGTCATTAACTTAGGATATCTTCTCTTTTGCAGGGGTGGTTGCATGCCAAATTTTTTGGTGTAAAATATCAGAATTATTAGATTATGTTACTTGTCTATGAATAAAAATTATTGGAGTGTGAGTTTGATATTTTTTGAAGATCTAAATAGTCAAGCTTGGTAAAGAAAAATCATGTCAGATAATATTAGTCCAGAACAAAATGAAGAGACACTTGATAGATTGTGGGCTAGATTGAAAAGAAAGGGTGATGGGAAATGTTATTGTCCTTGCAATAATTGCAAGGGCTTAAAGATGAGATGACTTTTAATCACAACAGCTGAGAAACATTGTAGGCAGCATGGTCATGTTGAAGGGGGGCATGATTATCGTCCATTGGTAAGTTGTTCATTATATGTGTTTATATTGATTGAATTTGTAAATGTTTATATTGTTTTAACATTTTATATATATATATATATAATCACTTGATCATGATCATAGTTTATTTGTGTCTATCATTATTATGAAGGTGAGGCACCCTAGGGCAGATGATATGGATTATCAGATCCCGGAGAATGTGGTTTTGCAAGTAGGCGAACATGGAGCTATGAATATTGAAGATGAAGTTAATGATCCTATGGAAGAAGATGATCATGTGCGGAAAAACATAGTTGAAGATGATAGATACGAATACATTGATCCATGACACATTTGTGGTAAAGCGGTGATGATGATGATCAAGATGAGTTTGATGATATTCATGATTTATCGTACTTGAGAGGCATCTGAGAGCGCTATGAAGCTTCTGAAACAACTCTTTCTCTATTGTATTGTTGTTGTTGAGCGAAGGGTTATGAATGGTTTTGTATCAAATGTAGCAATCTCACGGATGTTAAGGTATGCCATTTATGTCATCTTTTTTCATCTATTGTAATTGTTGTTAGTTCATCACTAGTAAATAAAGGATGAAATATGAACAAATTATTTTTTGTTGTAGATTGATTGGTGAATTTTTGTTACCACCATCAAATATTTTACCTCGCTCATACCAAGATTTATGTGCCATTATGAAAGATATCGAAATGGAGTATCAAGAAATAGATGCATGTCCCAGTGATCATATTATATATCATAAACAACGAGGTGCAGCGAATGCGAAATTTCATATCGGTGGATATCAAATAGATCAGCTAACAAAAAGGTGTCTCTAAGGTTCTTAGTTATATTCCATTATTCCATTATGCAATGATTATTTAGGTCGCAGCTGCTGGTATGTGGATTACCATGCCGAGCCAAGTGGAAGTAGGCATTCTTCAAATACTGAGATGGTTACGTATTTAGGACATAGGAAAAATAATACACACTTTAAGAAGAACCTCGTAATCGAGACTTTCATTAGGGCGGATGGTGTCAATCCATTTGGAGAAGTGAGATCTATTTATAGTGGCTTTGTTTTGTTATCAACAATAACATTCCTCCATGGATGTCAATAAGGAGGGAGCACATAATGTTATCAATGATTGTTCCAGGTATTTGTTTACATCAATTTCATTTAACGTAGTAGCATCTCATTTGTCTTATTGTTGCATAATGACTTAAATTTTTTTCATTCAATAGTCATGTACATTAATTTATATATATTATGTAGTAAAATGGTTATAATAATTATATAATATTTATGTTCATTCAACTAGGTAAGTACCAAGTTAAAGATATGAATGTATATATCGAGCCTCTTATTGATGAGTTACTAAATTTATGGAATGGCGTCACTATGTATGGCGTCTCTAGACCAATAGGACAAAGACAATTTCAATTCCATGCAATGCTTGTATGGACAATTCATGATGTCTCAGGGCTAACACATTTTTGTTGTATGTTATAACATTCGACTGCACTTTAACAATATTTAATTTGATGAAGTAGATATCTCATGCATGTTTTTTAAAATAATCTATTAATTATATATAGTTAAAAATTGATATTTAGTCAATTATATCATCTTGAAGAGTCTTCAAACAAAGGAAAATTTGCATGTCAATTTGGTCCAAGATGAAATCTAAATTCGTTCAACAAGTTTAGGAAGCGGGTGTTTACGATGAGTATAGGCATACCTCCATAGAAATCATAAGTATCGAACTACTGAAAAACATCTTTTCAATGGGAAAGAGCAGACTACATCAAAACCGCGAAGAATGTCACCTCACCTATGGAAATTGGAATATAATAGAATTAATCGTCAAGGTTATACATCGGATCAAATTGTTTATCTATCATATATGATATGTTTTGAATTTATATTTTTATATTGTGTTGTGTTTACTCATGTTGTAATTGACAATGATTGTTGTTAATTTGTTTAACTTATATGCTTCATGAAGGTCATCAAGGCATTAATGACCGGCTTCCACAAGGACTAAAAAGTTATCCTGAACAATTAGTAAAATTGCCCTACTATGAGAGCAGCTAAATTGTGTGCATTTGTTTGATACAATGTATATCGGAAAAAATATAACATAAACATTATGGAAAATATCAGATGGAAGGCATGACAAAGAAAAAATTGTCAAAATTTGTAGTTACATTCAGGAAGCCAAACATGCAATGAAAAATGTCATTCAATTAAATAGCGATAGAGACCAAATTAATATAAGTGCCCTTCCTTGGTTATTAGGCAATAACAATGCTATAAAAGAAATCATACAAAATTTGATTTCCCATAGGATTTGATGCAAACATAAACAATATAATAACAAAGAAAGGTGAATTTGAGTCAGGGATGAAAACACATGATTGGAATACCTTCATTAAGGTAATTATTATGGTATATTATATACACTTGTATAATGCATGTACTTTTTAGTGTATTGTGTTTACTACTTTTGGAAAAATAATGAAAAGATCATTTTATAATTGTTGCAGTATGTTCTACCTCTATCTCTCCCAGACAACTTTGACAACAATGTCAAGCAAGTTATATATGATCTTGGAAAATACATGAGGTAAGTAGCGATATTTTTTCAATTCGTTGTATACATTTTATAATTGCCATTTTTTTTACTTGTTATGTAATATACTGTATATTTTTGTTAAATCTCGTAAATATATTTGCGCCTTGAATCACTTGTAGATGGTTGTTATCTAAAGAAATTCATAAAGAAGATATAAATTATTGGAAGAGAAAAATTCTTCGTCTAATGTGTGAAATGGAAAAGTGTCTATCTTCAACATTTTTCAATGCACAAGAAAACTACCTCATACACCAAGTTGAGGAGATTGAATTGTGTGGACTTGTACACACAAGGTCAATGTGAATGGTTGAGATGCACTTGAAATTTTTGAAGGCTTTGGTTAGACAAAGAGCACATCTTGAGGGTTCTATGGTGGAGGGATATATGGTATACCAGACCATGGTGTACATTTGTGATTATCTTCCTAAGTTTGCAGTAAATATCCATGTAGATCGCATTTGGGATCCTAACTCCATTAACAAATTCAAAGGGGAGTACCTGTTGGGGAAAGGTAGATTGAGGAAAGTGACAGGTAATTATAAGATGGTCATGGAGATTAATTGGAATACATTTTACATATGGTTTTTATGTATATTGTACTTATTTAATTTTTAATCTTCAATATACATCAATTATAAATTAAGGTCGTATACTGTGGTATTTAATTAATTATACGTCGTTTGTGAATTTCAATTTTTTTTGGTACAGTTGGTCAAAAGTGGGATGCACTACATTTGTATGTCACCAACAATCTTGATTGGATGACAATATGGATTGAATGATGTCAACAATCTGGTCACGCATTAACATGGGAAGGTGTTGCATCATTGGTTAAAGAAGCTCATCGTAATGGAGATTCCAATGTTACACAAAGGGAAATTGATCTAGCGTATGGTTTAAGAGATAAATAGATACGTATAAATATATTAATCACCCATATTATTTAATTATTTTCAAGTATATTGATGTATATATATCTTGAGATTGTTTTCTTTGCATACATTCGGCCAAGAATAAATATGTTTATCAATTGGCGATATTGCAATAATTTTTATGTTTGACATGATGGTGAAACACCACAAAGACTATGTGGTGTGGTTGTAAATTTTGAATCAAAGATGTTGGATGACATGAAGAAAATTGTGATTCTATTAGTCTTCGGTGACTAATGAACCATCTAGAAGCGACATACATCGAGAAGTCTCAGAAAATTGATACTATGGGATTTTGGATGATATACTTAAGTGTGACTTTAAGTCCTTCAAATTAATTTTGTTCGTCGTCCTATGGTATAGGCTACAATTGAATGAAAATGATCCTAAGAGAACTGTTATTGAATATGATAATGGATTTACCATGGTTAATACAAGGTTGATCGAGCAAGCTAGAAATGAGCCCTATGTTCTTCCAAGCCAATGTGAGCAGGTATTTTAGTCAGAGGTTCCAGGTAAACTGGGTTGGTCATTTGTTGTTACACATGATCCAAGAGGAAGGCTGATAAATTATAATGTGGTGGAAGAAGAAGATACCAAAGAACTAGAAGATGATCAGGATCAATGGTTAGTTGATGATGTCCCTAACGAATATGTCGAAGAGGAGGAACTAGATCATGATGATGTAGGAGTTAATGTTTATGAAGATGATATCCATGTGGATGATGACATTATTGAAACTGATATCGATGATGATGATGATGATATGACCAATCCTTACAATGTCAGATCTGGATCGGATGATACAGACAAAAAGTTGGATGAAGAAGACGATCAATGACATTGAAATGTATAAGTTACTTCATTATATTATCTATTTGATATT
>VDFB02171544.1:0-19874 GCA_007258455.2 Sequoia sempervirens
TCATCACTAGCTTATCAATCAAGGATTGGGAAAGGGTCACTCGCACATGTGACACCAATCCACTATGAGATGAAGTTGATTCATGTTGTTTGTATGCTTATTTGGTTTCTCTTGTTTTAATATCTTACTTAGCATATCTAACATGTTTCATTATCTCATAGGGATGTTGAGGATTATTTTGGTTTTAAAATGCTAACCATATGACCATCCACTGTGTTTCATAGTGTTTTATGGAATATTTTTTCCTTAATCAAGTTTTGAAATCAAACTAATTGCAATTCAGACATAGGTGGACTGTATACAACATAATTTTTTTTGTATGTATCTGTACTATAGAAAAAAGGACCTCTTGCTTGACATGGGAATAATTTATGATAAAATGGACTTAACTAGGCCTTGATTCGGTGTTCTAAAGTTTTTTTCACATCCACACTAGGTCTTGGACCCTTGTAAATTGAATAACATGCTTTTAATGATGTCTTGTAAAAGCATTGTAAAGTGTTGTAAAGGACTTTCACGCTTTTCTAGACTTAATGAACCTATTTATCCCTAATTCAACATTATAAAATGTGTTTAATAACATCATCACATCAATCTAGAAGGCTTGTGAAATAAACTTAATGTTAAACTAGTGTTGTAATGTATCTTGCACATTCACATTGGTTCTTGTGCCTTTCTAGGCTGAGTGGACCTCATTTTAGTGTTGTAAAGTGTATTTAATCACACTTTCACATTGAATTATGTGTCCCAACCCATAATTGACCTTTACATCATCACTAATAGGCCCCTATTAACCCATATTGTGCATCTCGAGGCTTAAATTGATAAAATACCTGATAAAGTTGCAATTTAAACCTTATTTATCTTAGTTGTCAAAATGGCCCATGTGGGACCCATTCACCATCCATGGAAAATCAGTCCCATCCAGGTGGGACCCATTCACCATGGGTGGCAAATGAGTCCCATTTGGCCCATTTTTGACCTTTGAGCAAGAAAAACTAAAATTTAAGTTTATTATTTTCACATGTCAGCCTTAGGGATCCAATTTACAGGTAAATTAGGAGAATTTCCTATAAATGCAACCTTCTAAGCCCTAATTTACATGTCTCAACTCATTTTACAACTCATTCATCATTTATCTTCTCAAGCAAGCTAGGGTTTTAACATTACAAGCCATTCAAGATCAATTTTCAGACCTTCAAGAGCAGATTCTTCATGCTTTGCTAAAAAATTTCAAGATCAAACATCATGTCAAGGTAATAAACTCCATTATTGCATGTTTCATTCCATTCTTTTATCATTTTGGTTTAATTACCTAAAAGGGGTTTGACCAAGGCAAACCCCCATGCCCTAACATTCAACATTTCTCTCTCTTGCGTTGTGTGTTTGCATATTTAGACATTTTGGAAGCTTGGAAATCCTTAGGAATCAAGTTGCAAGTTTTCTCAATTCTTCTCTTCATTCAACCAGTCAAAATATCAACAAAAACTCATTTTTAGGTTCAAAAATTAGAGTTTCGGAAGTGAACACCTGTAGAGAATCAAAGTGCAGACCGAGAGCTCCAGATCCCACCTTGAATATTCAAAAATTCAAAAGTGGACTCATATTCACCATGGGTGGTGAATGAGTCCCACTTCTATGTCAATTTTGAGTTTTTTTGCATTTTTGGATACCCTTTTGTCTGAAATAGGTTCCATAATAGTTTTGTAGAACTGGGACTATTCGCCCAAAATGGTGAATGAGTCCCACCAAGCCTACAAATCAACATAAAAAAAATTCCTTAAACCATTTCTAGTCTCCATCCATGTTTTCATGTGTACACTTTTAGTTTTGTCAAGTTCTGTTGCAATTTGCATTCATTTCTGGGTGTTTTGGCATTACACAATGTGTTTTCAAACATTTTTTGTTTCCTTAGTTTCCATTCATTAATCAATAAATAATATTAGTTTCTTACATTCAAACATTTCACCTAGGTATATTTCATTCATATTCCATCCATATTGCATTAACTTTGAATGTAGACATGAGCATTTCCCTTCTCTCTCCTTTTAGGTGAAAAACCCTAGAAGTGCTAGAAAGAATTAGGGTACCAAAAATCTATGCTACAATATCAAAATTCAATTATTTTTTAACTAGATCAAGGACATCAATATCTAGTGCACTAATATTTTTTAGAATTTTATTTTGATAATATGTTATTTTTTCACATGTGCAGAACATAGAGCTTGACTTTCGGTGAAAAAGCTACATTCACAAGAAATAAAAAATAAAATATAATAATCAGATTAAATTTATTTAAAATTATACTTTTGGGGAAGCTTATAATAAGGAATACATACTCACAAAAAATCAAACTTTAAATGAATTCATTTGATCCCCCAAAAGATAAATCAAAAGTGGTTTTTTATCAACATTTTGATGGTTGTAAAGGAGACTCCGTTATAGGTATGGTTTAAAACTAGCAGGGTTCTCTCCTAGGGGGTTTGATCTAAGGTGGTTTGAACATACCCTCTTCAATTTGAATCCTTTAAATGGAACCTTTCAAGGCTTAAATCATTATATTTTCTAAAAATATGTGATTTCAGCAAAAATCAAGATCTCTGAGAAAGTGTAAACTAGTATTATGGGATCACCCATGTATAATACTCCATTTCTGAGTCATTAAAATCTATGGACCCCACCCATCATAACACAAGATGCTCCAATCTCCCACCTAGCACCTAAGAATGAGACACTGGTATAAATGAATTCAAGCCACATTGTAACAACCACTATCATAAGTAACATTCCCATTAATGTCAATATTTAAATTTACAAGGGGAATAATAATAACTCTCAACCACCATGGGCATCCAAGTACTCATTGTAGGATGCATGAAGATTAGAAATTGACACATAGAATTTGAAAGGTTAAAATCACTTTAATACTAACATTCTCTCACTTGATATTACACATTCTAATAGAATAAAGAAGAAAAATAAAATGAATCAATTATAGGATGTAGTCCTATGGCCTCCTTGCACTAAGAGAACTTATCAATGCTCACTAGTTTCATAAGTGAATTTACAACATTAAACAAAGTCTCGACTTTATGAATTATGACCTTACCACTCTTCACTGTCTCATGAAAAAAGTGATATTAAACATGAATATGCTTCATATGAGCATGATACATGGGATTCTCTACCAAATAGATAACACTTTGACTATCAATTCTAATTTGAACCTCCCCAATAAAAATCAACGCCTAAACATAATCTTTGTAACCAGACCACCTCTTTATAAGAATCTATAGTAGTTATATACTCTAATTTATTAGTGGAAAATTTAACCATGATTTCCTTTTACTCATATAACTACTACCACCTGAAACAACGGAAATAGGGTGCCCCACCTTTTAGGAGATGGAGCACAAGGGTAGGGTTCCTCTTATTTCACTCAACTTTCACTCAAGGAAACCCTAGAGATCTCAATCCATGGATAGAATAAAGGGAGATCTGCTAAAGGTTATCCTAGGGTATGTTTAGGGACTAAAAAGGGGCTCACCACCAAGCTAGGGCTTGGAAATATTAGTAACATGCAAGATCTAATTATGAAACTCAATGATATTGATCAAGACTACAATAAATGACCTAGAAATGAATGCAAAATAGAACAAAAATTTGGGAAATTAGAGAGGTGCACCTAGAAATCTGTAGCAACTTGAATGAAGATTTGAAATACTAAAAATGTTGAATTTAAGGCACACTTGGACTCATATGCCAATTTGGGTGTATCAATCCCATATTAGGGTTTCTAGGCTGAAAAAGGAATCTGGTGATGACAAGTCTAGATCTTCAAAAATTTGGAAAAGTGGCAATACTAGACTCATACACAAAAAACTTGGCATATCAGTCCTGCTTGGATTTTTTAGAGAATCAAGATCCGAATTTTCTCTTCAATCTCTGCTCTATCTTCTCAACCTAATTTCCGGATCTAAAATGTCAAATTCTACTATGTGGATGACTTTTAGTGATCTTGTAAACAAGGGGACAATTTTCCAATCTTGCTCTTCAATGTGCCTTCAACCTAGACCTACAAATCACACACTAAAGAGAGGGAAAAATGTTATTTTTTTAGTAGAAAGGGGTTTGCCTTGGTCAAGCCCCATTTAGGTAATCAAACCCTAAAATGAAATGAAATAGGAAGGAGGAATGATGAATGAACAAAATGATATGTTGCAACTCACCAAACCCTAGAAACAAAGTGTTGCAAACATGTATGAGGTGGCTAGCATGAATGTGGATCTTGAATCTTGCTTGAATGTTGTAGATCTTGAATTGAATGCTTGCTTGAATCATAAAACCCTACATCACAAATATTAGCTCAAAAAAAAAAATGATGCATGATGACTTTGACATGATGTTTGATACTTGAATAATGATCCAAAATTCTTGATAATCACTCTTGTAGGCTCTTAAATGCTAGAATTCTTAGGCCACACTTGCTCATGAAAATTGCTAGGAGAAAATATGTGAAATAACCTTGTATTTATACTTGTTTATATGCCAAATTTCCTGAAATTACAACAAGCCAACATTAGATCTAGGAGAATAGAATCTTGCCAAGAATTTGAATTTAAATTAGGTCTAAGCTAAGTGGGACTCATATTTGGGACACATTTTTCAAAAAATGCTTAGATTCATGTGAAATCCAGATCAAGCCCCAAAAACTTAGGTGGGACCCATATGCCCAAGGTGGTGTATGAGTCCCAAATCACTAAATCTGGGCCATACAATTCAAAACACCTAAATTATAATTGGATGCTAGTTTATTTCAAGATTATCCTAAAAAAGATGCATTAATTAAGGCTTGTGGATGCAAAATAAGGCCAAATAAGGCATAAAGAATCCAAATTAATAATGAAAACCTTAGATTAGTGTGAAAGTGTTAGGATACACTTTACAACACCTTAAGTAAGGCACAATTAAGTCTATTTAGTTTACAAGGGCCCAAGACCTAATGTGAATGTGTTAAACACATTACAACTCTAAATCAAGGCAATATTAAGTTCAATTTAATAGGGAGGGCCCAAACAAGTGCGAAAATGTAGAGGAATACATTTTTTGTTACTACATTTAGCCCCCACTTTAGTGAGAGGAGGAACTTGCTTCAAACTCACACTAAAGTAGACAAACTCGCATCAAGAGGGTTCGAGTGTACCAATGTTGGTAAGATAGGATGACAATGATCAAGAGAGATGATTAAGCCCCCAAGATCAAGATCCTATAGAAAACCATCATAGGCACAAAAGAACACACATAAAAATGATATAAGGAGCAACAACAAGGCACAAGCATACACTGCCAAAGACAAAGAGAAGAGAAAAACAAAACAAAAGGGGTGGATCAAGCTTTGACTATTTGTCTCGCACATTGTGGATCAGATCTAAGTTGTTTGTCTAGAAATGCATGCTCACTCTAAGGAAACATAACTTCAGGCTATCCACTAGGTGAGTATCCAAAAAGGTGAGACACATATGCACGTGACTAGTATACACTCACATAGACGAGCAAGTGGTTATGGGAAAGTCAT
This sequence comes from Sequoia sempervirens, assembly GCA_007258455.2. Classification (NCBI taxonomy): domain Eukaryota; kingdom Viridiplantae; phylum Streptophyta; class Pinopsida; order Cupressales; family Cupressaceae; genus Sequoia; species Sequoia sempervirens. The sequence goes on from VDFB02171544.1 coordinate 5,576, forward strand.
GCCTAAGTTCGACTTCTCATTCAACCAGAAAAAGCTATACCTCCTAATAACTTTGAAAGGTGCCACATAAAAATGAACTTCAAGCTTCATATGCTTGAAACTCATGAACAAACAAGATGGCACCACAGGCAAGCAAAGTGTGTTATGCAAGGTGGCCATATAACTGAAATTGTAAATGCAAAGTAGTGTAAAGAACATCCAAAGGAGTTTTGCTTAGTTCAAGTGAGGCCTTAACTTAGGGAACATTGTGCCTAATGTCTCCAAGAGAGAATCAATCAAATAATAGAAGATTCACAACTTAAGGTATGCAGTGTGCCAGATTTTTCAACTTGCATTTCACATTGCATTCTACAAAAAATCAAATTGAAACTTGTTATAGCAAACCTGAATCTAAAAACCACTAGAAAACACTTGAAAATCTATAAAAATATATTTCAAAAACCTCATCTAGGACCCATTTTCCATAGGGAGAATGAGTCCTTGATTAGGTCCTAATTTGCATTTCTAGGTATTAAAATCTTCATTTTTGTGCTTTTGTTTACTGCTTTCAGATTTTTGTTACAGTTTGTTGAGTTTTGTTTCATTAATTTCATCATATCTAGCTTAATTTGGTACATTTAGTTCATTGTGTGATTTCAAAATTGCATTTACAAGATTTCATTTTTAGATTGTTGCATAGTGTAATAAAAAGATTACCTTGTTTTGAATCTGAAAATTGCATTTACACATTGCATTTTAGGTCATTGCATTACATTTTAAGTCTCTTTCCATTTTGGGTTTATACATTAAGTTTGTGAACTTTTTATGAGCTTTACAACTTGGTGTCCTATTATCAATACTATTGTGATACGTAGTTCAAGACTCATGTCATCTTGTGATACAACATTCGATGCAGATCTTGGGTTTTCTAACTCTCTTTCTAATAGTGTTGATAATCAACCCCCTATGGATCATAGTATGCATATCTCATTTCAAATGGATTTCTTACCTACAAATAATGTGCATTATATTGCTAATATCCCACAAGACAACATAAGGATGCTAGATGAAGAGTTAAATATTTTACAAAACTTTGTAAGAACTAAACCTATTCCCGGTAATGCCATTCCTCTCATAGGGAACATAATCTAATGATGCTTAAACATGAAGAAGGGATAGAATTATTGTGCTACTTAGTCCATATCATCCAACACAATTTTCCTCCTCCTCAACCACCTTCTAATCCATCTCCCATGCATAAGAGAAAAGAACCAACAAATTCTGACCACTTCACAATACTTAACACATCCTTTTTTGAAAAAAGAAAGGACTTGCAATTAGAAGATGAGGTTGATGAAAACATAGTTATCATACCAAAGAAGAAAAAACCACAAATGCATGAACATAAAAATATTAAGTTACAATAATTGTATGAACATCTTGAATCTCTTTATAACTCATTACAACTATCCAAAACCAAGACAATCTTCTATACTCTTTTACATTGGTAACTGATTGAACTACCACCTAAACGTGCAAACTTTCAACCAAAAGACAAACTAATAAGAATGAACCATATTGTGCTTATCATAGATTCTTTGGTCATCACACTGAAAATTTTCGTCCTTTAAAGAAAGTATTGAAGAAGTTTGCACCCTCTAAGAATCAAACTTAACTAAAAAAGCATGCATCTTGCTCCTTGCCATGTAATAGTTGTAGGGTCATAACATTCTCACTATTACATGTTATACATTCATTGAAAATAATTATTTTTATCACAAGGAGCACATTCTCATCACCTATCTTGGCTCATCCTTGTCTTGCACTAAGTGGGGGAAACGGGTTAGTTAGCCTTGTCCTAGTCTTGGCATGTGATGTTGTCCCTTTGGCTAGTTGTCCGCCTCCTGTGATATACCCCATTTTGAGATTGGGATGTAGATGGCTTGCTATAAGTTGACCTGCTAACATGCCCATAAGTATCTTAAGTTTCTGGCCTATTCTTGCATGTTTCTTTGAGCAGGATTCCATGTGTACAATGTGATCCCCTCAGGCTTCCTTTGTTTGATGTATTCTCTTTGTGTATTCCTATATGTATCTACATTCTTCTATATTTTGTAAACATTTATCCTTTTTTTTGATTGTTTTGTGTTTTCCTTGGGATAATGAAGGGGAATTCGGTGACATTTAGGTCTCTTCCATGTTGACCCAAGAATTCTTTTCGGTTTTCACTTTACTTGCCATTCTTCTCCGGTATGTAGGATCATGATGGGCCAAAAGTGGCAATATGATGGGTATTTGTAGCCCCGTATGTATCGACGAATTTTTACCCAAAATGATGAATGAAAGGATTTTTAAAGGAGATTCTCATCTTCCACCAATATAAATTATGCTTACTATGAATTTAATAAATAATTATTATTTATTTTCATTTGAATTACTTACTCAAAGTGTTGATTGATAGGCTGATTGAAAAAATATCTATAGCTTCTTTAAACGGTAACACATTTTTGAATCCAAAACATGCATTACATTCTATGCTTCTCAGATACTATAGGATTAAAAAATAAAAATTGAATTTCATGAAGTTTCAATCAAGTTAAGGTGGTCGATGTACAAATTTTATATTTTTTAAAAGTTGTGTAATAAAAATTCATAACTAATTATTTACTTGGAAAAAAAATTACAAAATAATATGCATCACATCTAGACATGAGTCCTCTACTCTATTTTATATAAAATATTATAAAAAAATATTATCATTTTATTATGGTTAGGGTGGTCAAATAGACACCTACTTATTTTTTCCCCGAAATTTAAGTACTACTGCATTGAAATTTCAAATTTTCACCAAATAGATTTTTTATTTTTTTAAATAAACCCAGTAGTTTAGAAACTACATTCAATTTGCTATAGATTCTATTCTTACAGATTCTATTCTTACATATTTTTTAAATAATATAGATAACTTATTCAAATTTTTACGTCAAGTTTCCTAACTCTGATTTTTTTGAATTTTTGCCACTTAAGGGCCTATTTTTTCCATGATGATCCTGCACATACCCTTCCAGTTCTATGAGTATTTGGGGAATGATGACATTTTTGAGCTCTATAACAACATTATAGAATAGATATACTAACCTTGAATCCATAGATGATCCCTTATGTATCTTTGGGGGAAACCCCTCCCTTCTTTTTCATGGCACAACTTTATTTTGGAAACATATGACTTGGAATAGGGCTTTCCAAGGAAGCTCTCATGTCTTAGGAGTAAATATTGGCTACTTTAAAGCAATTTTTCATAGCAATGGTGTTAGTAACCACTTTAAAGTGGGGGAAGATATCGTCTTTTAATATTTTGTATGTTTCATGGTGCAATTTTCTTTTTTATTATGATATTTCCTTTTTTTGGTGGTTTCATTGGGTTTGATGTCCTCCAAGAGTGTGATATTTCTTAGCGTATGACTTTACTCTTCGTGGTGATGTGACACACTATATTCCCTAAGTTGTGAACCTTTTACTCTTGACTTATCATTTCTTGGAGACATTAGGCATGATGATCCCTAAGAAGAAGACCTTAATTACACAAATGAAGCAAGATCCCCTTGAACAAAAATCTATATACATAATGTTCATAAGTGCTTGGAATAATACAACTTGTTGACCTTGTGAAGCTTGAAACTCTAATTCAGGGCCACATAGCATAACACACCTTGCTTTCCTGTGGAGCCTTGCCTTGCATTGTGGTGCCTTATTGAAGTTGTTAGGAGGATTGCTTTGATAATAAGGTATGGGATCCTAATATGATTCTCTCATTTGCCGCCCCTTTATTTCATTGCACCTTGTGGTGCCTTATTGAAGTTATCAAGAGGATAGCTTTGGTATGGTTAGTATGATGAGAGCCGACACATAGGAATGAATTTCTCATTGTACAGTGAGAGCTGACACATAAGCATGACTTTCTCACTAAGCCACTTTATTGGAAGACTCACCTAGTGGACAACATAGAGTTCTACTACCTCGGAGTGAGTGCAAAATTGATAGCTTAGATGTGTTCCACATCACGTTGGACAATCTAGGCTTGATCTCTTTTTGGTCTTTGATAGTGTATGATTGTGCATCTTTGTCATTGTTGCATACATAAGTGTCTTCAATGTCTACTTTAGTGTGAGTTTGACATGGGGTCTTACTCTCACTAAAGTGGGGGAAAAATGTACAGTAACGGAAAAAGTATCCATTTTTCCTTAGTTTTAGAATAATTAATATTAAAATGAGCTTAATTTTGCCTCGATTTAGTGTTGTAATGTGTTTTACACATTCAAACTAAGTTTAGGGCCCTTTTTAAACTAAACGGACTTAATGGTGCCTTATCTTGGGTGTTGTAAAGTGTACCTTTACACTTTCACACTAATCTAGGGCTTTATTAATTAATTGAGATTAATTTTCCTTAATTGGCCCCTTTAATTCAAATCCAAGCCTAATTAAATACAAATTTTGAGGGATAAAACCCAAACATTCATAAAATGCCATTACAAACACTTAATTTTTGAAGGTGTGTGTCCTAGGTTAGTGACCTAGATCCATTCTACACATAGAGAATGGCCCTCACTCAGGTCCCAGGACCCTATTTTCACATGATCTCTCTCACATCTCCCAAAGTGTGTCCTAGTTATGGAGCCAAACCCATTTTCCACATGGCTAATGGGTCTTTGAAATATGTTTTTGGAAGTATTTTAATGTTTTCAAATCCTAGATTTGATGTCGGCTTGTGTTATTTGAATTCTAGGATTTAATGATAAGAAATGTATAAATACTTGAGGTTATTTCACATAGTTTCACCTAAGCTTTCAAGTGTTCAAGGTTATTTCACATAGTTTCATATAATCTTTCCTCATTTCTCTCTATGAAATGACAAGAGTTTTCTTCCACCAAAGTTGTGTCTAAAAATGATTTGATTAATTATATTGATTCATCATATGATTTTTATACAATATAAAAAGGGTGATTTTTAATAATTGACTGGATCAACATCCACTAATTATCCTATAAAATATAAATTATTGACTAAATAGGACATGTAAATGTCTAACATTCTTCCCTTATTACTTCATGTTTCTTATTAAGATAGGGGTACTAATAGTTGGATTGGGGTCCTTAAAAAATCCAAACAACCATATGTTCAACTATGACACACTCAATAGTTCACCAAGTACTTAAAAGTTCATGAACTATGACACACACAATGATTTATGACACATCATTAGAGACACTTGATTTTTCATATAAATAGGAATGACCTTATTAAAACATGGAAAACAAGGAGAGGGAAACATATGTTATCCATCATAAAAAAATATTTAACAAGGACATACATGTTACCAACAACAATGGTCTTACAAACAATGTGGATAGAGAGGCACATGTTATCTATAGGTATAGCTCATTTTCATGGCTACCAAACCTTTGCTAAAAAGATAATGTAGTGTGCAATGAAGTTCATGGCCCATATTTTAGATGATAACTACATGGTTCTAATAAATTATAATATTCCCTTTTATACAACATCACCAATTGAAATATTTTTTACTCAAGTCATAGTTAGTAGAAAGGGGTTGGTTTAGGCCAAAAAAATATTTTTTAGTTCAATGGTTAAATCCACATCCATAGATTTTCCATAGGTAGAGAAATGGATAAGCATGTATCGATTATGACCTCTTGGGATGTGTGAGAATAAGATGAAGCTAAGTGTATGTTTTTTGTCAAATTTTACATGAATTTATCTACTTGTAAACTTACTATTGTATTTGATTCGGCTTAATCAAAGAAAACCTCAAAGAAACAAAAAAAGTACACAATATATGTAATTTTTATCCCTATCGATCTATGTTTTATCTATAATTCTATTAGAAATTTATGATTTAACTAAAATTTCTTTATATAATTATAGTTAAAATATCTAATTACAACTGTGAAATTAAACTCTATAAAAAAATATGTGCAATAAACTAAAAACTTAATTTTAAAAAAAAAAAACTGCAAAGTTGAAAGAATATTTTTTAAATTAAACAACCCTAGAATTACAATAATTTTTTTTTATTTAAATGTAGATGCAATCAAGAAATGAGAAATGCTCTACATAGGTAATGATAAGAAGCGGGCTAAGCACTTTTATGTCCATTCAATTCCGTGTTCGAGTGTTCAACCAATGGAAATGTCACTTGTAAATTATTTATTGTATTTAAGATATTCTTAATTAAAATAATTAAAAAGAGAGAATATATAGATTAAAATTAAATAAAAACATTCTCTTGACAACTTCTTATAATAAAGGGCACGCCTCAACCCCATTAGGGCAATTTCCCTAATACTTGATATTATGGCTATTGCATCATCCATGACCTATCTTAGACACATTCGTAGGAAGGATGTAGGCTCCTTTGAGCCATAGACTTCTAGTTATTGTTTTGAATCTTTTGATATTTCATATTTGTTTGGAACATTTGATGTCATGGATTTCATATTCGATGATTTTTGTTTACATTTGAGTCTTTGACTATATATCTAAGTGTGTTATTTCCTTGGGCAACTCAACTACAATTTGTGTTTATACTTTATACTTATATGATCGATGTGTACTTGTGTTAGTGACGAGGACCTTGATTGGGTTGACTAGGCAAATAGAGAGGTTGAGGCTATAGCCATGGCAGAGGAGGAGGCTAAAGCATGAGCAAACACATCCACAACTAATGTTGGTGAGGGTGGCATGGAGTCACAAGCAGAGACTATGGTTGTAGTTGCTACATCATCTAGGACCCACCTTAGATGCCTTTGTAGGAAGGATGCAAACTCCATTTAGCCATAGACTTGTAGTTATTGTTTTGATATTTCATATTTGTTTGGAACATTTAATGTCATGGATTTCATATTCCATGAGTTTTGTATACATTTGACTAATTTTATATATCTAAGTATGCTATTTCCTTCAGTAGCGCAACTACAATTTGTGTACTTTATACTTATGTGATTGTTGTATACTTGTGCATGTGATCAAATTTGTTTTTATTTGTGTTGTATTCAATAAGGGTGCTTGAAACAAGTTTTAAATCCTTAAAAATCTCTAAATTTCTAGGGTTTTTTCAACTTTTTTTCATTTTGCCTAGTCACTGAGTCCCTGAGTTGAGTCACCATCGCCAAGTCCAAACCGAAGTCCGAAGTCTCATAACTATGGTATAAAATTCCTTAGTTTTATTTCTAATATTACCATGTTTTGCTGCATAAAGCAATATCTTGTCCTTCCTTACAAAAAATTATTAAGAAATTAAAATATTTAAAATTAAAATATGTGATAATTTAATATTAAAAAACAAAGGTAGCAGACTAATGATGATTGCTGATAGACATAGATCTGAATGATTCAAGACTAATTTTTTTATATTCCTCTCATAAATTTCAATTTTATAACATAAGTAAAAGCCAAAATCTTACATTCAATCTGGAAGGCAGTATCTTTGGAGGACGTACAGCAAGACAAACCAATTCTATTCACACAAAAACAATCATAATCATAGAGAAGAAGGAGAAATGTCTCAGAATATGTAAGAGCCTGTCGTGGGCGATTCGTTGTGTAAGAGCTTCCAACAGAATATAGACACAAGTGAGAAAACATAATACAGACAAGAAGTAAAATAAAATACTACTTTAATTTTAAGAAATGGATATACAGAAAACATACTTAAGATATAGAGAAAACATATATATTACAGACAAGAAGTAAAATAAAGTATTACTTTTGATTTTAAGAATTAGATATAGAGAAACATATATACACAGATAAGAAGTAAAATAAAGTATTACTTTGGATTTTAAGAATTGACAGAGAAAACATACTTACTTTGGTCATAGTAGTTACAGTTTTTTTGCAGTCAACAATTTGAAATATTTAACTACTATCAAAGGGATCTTTGGAAGTAAAGTTTTATATACTAAGTAATGCAAAGGAAAGCTTTATACAGTGCTAAAAATAAGTAATGGAATCATTTGCATGATAGTTCAAATTTTGCTTCTTGAATCCTATTCATTGATCTCTTCATTCTCTCCACCTATATTGAATTGAAATATAGATATAATCCTACCAAAGTACTGAGGTCACGGTTACAAGACAAAGCAGCTCTTTAATGTCTGCATTCACAATAACCATAACCCGGACCTCAATACCTTGGAAGGTTTAAACTCCTATATTCTTCTTATGCCCATACTACTTCTACATGCAATTGCATGATTGATAATGCTACTACTACATGCAATTGCATGATTGGTGATACAAAACATGGAAATATATGCAATATATATATCAGAAGCAGTAATGCAAACAAGCTATTTTGAAAGCAACAAGGAATAAAGGTAGAGAGGAGGTTCTTGTAATAAAGATACCATGGGGGCCTTCTGAAAAGAAGAAATGCTATGCTACTTTAGAACATAAGAACTGTTCATACTTAAATCTCTTCCAAATTACAACTAATCCCACCCTAATAACTAAATGTGATGTTGTGATGACGTTTAGCTTTATTTAACAGTACATGGGCTTTAATGTTGTAAGGCAATAGATTCTGAAAAGTACTCTTAAAAAAATGTATTATTGTTCTTCACTTTTTCCTTATTTTATTCATAAAAATGCTAAAAATTGTACAAATATCTGTTGTCGACAATTCCATTCATTATTCTCTCATTAATGTCATCATCATTCAGTTGCCGGGCATCCACTTCAATAATATACGGAACTGAAAATGATGTTTGGAAAGCCTATGGTACGCCCATTTTGAAGAATAGCCTCATTTAGTTTTTAGGAAAGACTTTATTCAGTGTAAGAATATGAAGATATTAAGTAATCATGTGGTGAGCTTGTGTTTGAAAAAAAAAAAATTTAATAATCTTTTTTTTTAAATATCAATGATCAAATTTGAAAATGGAAAATAGAAAAAATTCATAATTTATAAATTAAATAACATTTGAATGATTAAAAGTTGGAATAAGATTGATATAATAAAAATTTTAGTTGAAATTTAAAATAAAGTATAAATTGTAAAGGAAAATAATTTTCATTTAAACTTAATTCTAAGCTAACTCAAATAAGATGTCTATGGAAACATACTCAAGAGCTTGTGGGGCTGTAACTTCTCGCTGTGACATTTGTGTAGAGTGTAAAATAGGTCCTGAGCCAATTTTTTTTTGGGCTTCTTTGTAAGCGAGTTGGTACCTTAAAAAGAAAATTTTGGCTTCTGGGTATTTAAAATGCGCCTTGTGGAACCCGTAAAGTGAACCCGTAAAGTGAAAGGTGCTCAAAAAGGGTGTTTTTAAACCTCTGTCCCTTACATCTTTACCACTTCCCCAATACCTATTCATTTAGACAACCAATAAAAAACCATAAAAATTTAAGGTGTTTTCAATAGTTAAAAAGGTGTTTTAATTTTTTTGGTCAACTACACATTCAGTAGTGAACATATATTGGTGTAATTTGTAAATTTTTATTGGCATAATTAAAACAATGTAATGACTAAAATGTAAACGGTTATTGGGGTGTCAGGTGAACAAGGAGTAAACAACACTGACCATGAACTTACTTTACTAAAGTTTTCCCTATATGTATACATTATTTTTAAATTTTAAATAAATAAATTGGGGTTATGGGAATGATAATTGAATAGATAAATTAGAGTTAATGGAATGTTTATTTAATCTTCAGAGGGGTTTTAGATATTTAGTTTTGAGAAGATGAAATAATTGATGCAACATTAAATTCCATCTATTTTAAGATTGTATATGGTTTTTGGTTGGAATCCATTGTTGAATCCCACAACTCCTAGAAATCACTTGAAAGAAAGGAGAAAAAATAGATAGTGTATTATGCAACCTTGAGAATTGAATTGATTCAAAAAAAAATTAAATAGGTTTTTAAATAATGAATTAATGAATTATTACAATTTAATACATAATTACTCATTTTCAAAGGATAAAATAAAAAGCAACTTTAGATAAAACCTTACGCGAGGATTAAATTAAATCATAACAAGTGTCTTCATCCTATGCTATGATCTAAAAAAACATGACCTAAAAATATAAAAGCATTCTTAAGTTTAGCTTAATTTTAATAAAGTAAAAATGAGGCTTGATAAATTAATTACTGATTAATTAATTAATTAAGTGATTACCTATTTTACTCTAATAGTTTTCATATATTTTTTCTATTTCAAAATCATGATAGGATCAAATGTGTTTGGGTTGCTAAATAATAGCATGTAGAGTTGGTTTGGGTAAATGTGCACATCTATTTTTTTATTTGACTAATTATTTTCTCTTTTTTAATAGTCAAGGATTAGTAATGCTTAGAAACACATAGGTGAGATCGTTGGATCACACAACTTGTGTTCTCCTATAGGTCAACCTCCTTTATAGGACTAACTTTATGGCCATGTGAAATATCAAAGATATTAATCTTCATACATGCAAATGATCAAGAGTAATTATGGAGAGTTTGATTCCTTTTACTATACCAATTGAGGCCAAATTTGCACAAGTTCTTTTTTCGATCTATGTAATTGAATTAAGGTATTCCATCAATATAGACCCAAAATGAAATAAATTGGCATGGGTGTGTACATTTCACCATTAGATTTTTCCTCCACTTTGAGGTACATGTGAATCTTAAATGATCATATATCATAAAGTATGTAACCACTCACAAATATCCATTTGAAATAATATTCAAACATGAAAAGATACCAAGCTCCATATAAAATAATGGATTCCAATAGATCTCATTATATAAATTTATCCTTCAACATGTGTGTTACATGGGAAACTATAAAATAAAAATGTGTCATAAGTACCTTTTGTCGCACAAGTAATAGTCATAAATGTAATTTGAATTTTATTGTTAATGATTTTGAAAGAGAGTAGAGAGAGAGTGAGATTTGAAAAAAAATACTAGCCTGGAGTGATGATCATGATTCATTTGGGCACGAAAGCTAAGACTTTATGTAGGCACCTATAACTATTTACTATATCAATATAAGGGTGATCACATAATAGTTTGTCCTATCTTTTAGTCAAAGTGGGACATTTAAGTTAGCTTTTTAAACCAAAATTTCACCTTATATCACCCATAGTAACTAAACTATTAATAATTTGAAGAGGATGTGAACTAGTAATTTTTTATATTTCTCTTGGATTTTTTTTAAAATGATTTGTGATTTTTTTAATGTAAGTTTTAATAAGTTATTCTTTTATGGTTAATAGTATTTTCAAAAGTGACATTTTTTCATATCATATAATTTTTTTTACAAAAAAAATAAAATTATAAATTTTTAAACATAGATTGGTAACACCAACATCCAATGCATATATTTTTCATAATTTTTTGTTACATATTTTATTTTTTATTAATTTTTAAGCGAGATTAATTATAATTTAGTTGTAGATTTATTTCATAACATATATTTTTTTATATATCCAAATTAACTTTTTTTTGTTGAATCAAGGACATCAATACTTACTGTGTGATTTAAAAAAAAAAAAAATTGTTTCAAGTATGTGGAACAAAGACCTTGATGTTTAGTGAAAAACTTATGTTCACTAGAAAATAAAATATAAATATAATAATCAAATTAAATATATTCAAAAACTATATTATTTTTAAAAAAGCTTGCTTTGGATATGATCCTATAAACTCTCTTACCAAGTTGATTTTATTTTCAATCTAACCCAAGGTTTGAAAACACAAAATCAGGAAAATATAAGTACTAAGGAAGCAAAGCTCATCCAATGGTTTTCATTCAAAGGACCTTTGAATAAAGTTCTTCATTCAAATCTCCCTTCCATGTTTAAAAAAATATTAAAATATTAAAAATCTATATGACCTTCAAATGAAGGTGTTTGTTCAACTTTTTCTCTTCAACCATACAAATTTTTAATGTTCCACAATTGAGATAGATTATTGTGGGTCTACCCATAATGTGTTAGTGAAAGAACATATCCTCTTTAATTGGTTCCATCCATCAAATGTAAGTAATCTAGGAGGAAGGGGAAAAAACACATGAAATATAAATATAATATTTAAGTGTGTGAGCTATAATAAATACATGTGAGAAGAAAGTAAAATATGTTGAATGATAAACATGATAAGAACATAGGCTATGGATAATTGATAGGGTGTAACATTTCCCTAGAATAGAAAAATGAGGAAAGGTGATATAACCTATGAAAGTTTCTATATGTCCCGGTATGTCATCCAAGGTGAGAACACATTAATGAGAGCATGGTTAGATTGTGCAAGTACACCAATATGAAATGTGATCAAGAGAGTGCATGCCAAAATAATTGCCACCAAATGGGGTAATACTAGTGTTAGTGTATTAGTATGAAATGTTTAATAATGAGAGTGCATGCCAAAGTAATTACCACCATGTGGGAAAGATAGTGTAATGAGATGGAAGGATTTTATGGGCATGAATCATAAATAATAACCATCCATATAAAGAGATATGATGGCCCTTAACGGCCTCATAAATTTCATGTGGTAATTGATGATCTAGGTGATCATGTCCATAGCTAAGAATATGCACATAAATAGGTAAGGATGTAATTGTAAAGGATTTGTAAAATTGTGTTCTTTTTTTAAGGTTTTCTTAAGGTCTACTATTAATTTTGTAATAAAATGTTTAGGGCACATCAGATAGAAAGTTAAAACTCTCTGAAGAAATCATACATTATAAACATGATTTTAAAATGTGTCAATTTGAATAGATAAGTGTTGCAATGCAATGTGGTCCTTAATAGATGTCATAGTGAAAAATGTCATTGACCTAAAATAAGAGATATAATAGATGGTGTAAGTGCAAGAAGTTAGGTCCATTTTTTGGCTAGATTTTTTTTCCTGAAAATCAAAGTTTGTCACGGTTGGACTAAAAATTTGAAATGATTATACATAGAATATATAAAAAGTTTGCTAATATTAAATGAAGGATTTTAAGTCTAGTTTTCAAATATTTAATTTATTCTAATACCTAAATGATACAAATTAATTTTACATAGGCAAGTGTACAATTTTTTTTTTCTAAAAGTCATTTTTTAGGACATAACATGCACATGTACGACAATCATAATTTGACCTAAATATAAGTATTTTTATAATTCCTTTTGGGAAAAGATCTATATTATACTGAAGATTGATGAGGACATTTTTGTATAATTTTTTCCAAATATTTTTTAATTGGTTTTTATTGGCCCTAATTGCTATTTTGAAGACACTTCATGTACAAAAAACATGATTTGAGCTAAACTATTCATAAAATTATTTTTTAATTTTAACAGTGTAAATAATGAATGACATATGTATTTAAAAAAAACTTTAAAAACTTAAAATTATTAAAAAATTACTAATACATGATATTTCAAGTTTATGGACTAGTTTCCTCATAAATTAATTAATAAATAAAAAAACAAGTCTAGTTATTAAAAATAATTACATATTTGAAAACTAGACATTTAACCATCTATAATGGATTTTAATTTCATAAAAAGAACTAAAAAAATAATCATGAGCGATATTGCTAAAGTTAGTTTTTCTCTTATTGTTTTCATGACATTGTACTTGTAGGTCCAAGGCTAAGGGGTGGGTTTTGAAGAGAAAAAAAACCAAAGCTATGGGTTTCAAATTTCAAAATTTATTAAATCTGTACCTTCTCTAAAACATATACCCATTCTAAAAAGGAGTGGGAATACGATGAAATTAGAAATGGTACAATTCATTTAATAAAATAAAACAAGTAGGCATTTTAGAATGGGTACCCATTTTAGAAATTTAGTTTCGAGGTCCCAATCCTAAATAGGTACCCATTCTTGTCGAGATTTTTTTCCGAACCCTTCCCCTAAATGTGAACCCAACTTCTTGCTTCCACATATAAAAGAGTAGTTTTATCTATCAACATCAATAATATCTATTAGTTTCAATATAATTGATTTGGTTTTAAAATGGAGATCATAGGACTCATGGTAAATGTAAGTTACAAGTTCTTTTACCTAGCTAGATATAAGGACATGAATAGTTGAAGATCACTTTCATTTGCACATGTTCCCTCAAAGACATTACTTTTTAAAGCTCAAAGATATCTTCAACTTTTCATCATGATGTAGAGGAAGAGTGGAATCCCTATATGAGGTAATTATGTGCCAAACACAATGAGTTGTATTTAGAACTAATTTATTTTTATTTTTGTAAATTGTTGATTTTATGAAAAATGTTCATTTTTTGAAATGCATGTGGGTTCAT
>VDFB02171545.1:0-29958 GCA_007258455.2 Sequoia sempervirens
CCTCTCCCACTCTCTCCCTCCCCCTCTCCCACTATCTTCCTCCCTCCCATTCGCTCCCACTCTCCTCCACTCTCTTTGACCCTATCCCACTCTCTCGCTCCCTATCTCCCACTTTGCCACACTCTCTCCCATTCTCTTCCTCCCTCTCTCTCCCACTCTCTCCCATGCCCTCACACCCTAAACCCTCTCCCACACTCTCCAACTCTCTCTCCCCAGCACTCTCTCTTCTACCTCTCCCTCCCCTACCTTCCACCTCTATCTCCCACTCTCCCACACTCTCCCACACTCTCCCTCTCTCCCATACCTCTCTCCAACTCTCTACCACCCTCTCCCACTCTCCCACCCTTCCACACTCTCTCCCACTCACACCCTCTCTCCCACCCTTCCACACTCTCTTCCACTGCCACCCTCTCTCCCACTCCCACCCATAAGCATAAATACATACATATAGGCATACATACATGCATGCATACATACATACATACATACATGACACACTAGCATACATATGCATACAAACATATGAACAAACATTAAAAAAACTAGCATTTAACTAAAGGAATAAATAATGTGAGTGCGTTATTTGTTGCTATAAATGTTCCATGGAGAAGGAAAAAGTGAAAACTAATAAATAACATGAGCGCGTTATAATGCGCTCACATTATATTTTGCTTTGGGAATCCCCAAGCCTTAGCTTTGGTATTTTCCTTGGAATACCAACCCAAAGGTTTGGAGGACATTCCCAATGACCATAGATGTGTTTTTTGTAAATTCTACAATTTTTCACATAATCAGGTTCGTGCTCACCGTCAAGATTGTATTTAGTTCAATATCGACAAAATAAAACACATGGGTAATGTTAAGTTCTCTCTTAGCTTTCCAACGATATAATTTTTTTCACTTTCTGACAATGTTAGGCCTTTCATCCATAATTTCTTTTGTTTGTATGTCTGTTTTTTATCAAAAAACAATGTTTGGTTTTTTTTTTTTTATAAATTAAGCATTCATCAAAATTTCAATTAAATTACATTTTTAGAAACTAGACTCCATTCTACAAGTTTTAAAAAATAAAATTTTAAAAAAATCTATTACTTTCCAAAATTTGTAGGGGGAGCACAGCCAAAATTCTGGTTTTTACGAAGTGCCCACTTAGAAATTAGTAAAAAAATTAAATATTCATTAAAAAATTATCAGAAAAATTGTGCATCAACTAGATGTTGTTAGCTAACTTCTGACTGTAGCGATTTTAAAAATACTAAAAAAAAGTTCACCATGCTCAAGTCGTACAAGAGTTGCTATGTTATGTCTTTCTGATAAAAACAACACCAATTTGTGTACATCCCTTTGTTGAACCCCTTAATCTCAACCATTTTAAAAATAAATTAGTAGTTTAGAAAGTAGACTCAAAGCACTTCGATCCTTGTTTTTGTTTCATCTCAAAATTTTGAGTGTAACTATCCTCAATTTCACGTCCAAAGTTAGCATTTCCTGATTTTAGAAAAAAAGTGGCCACTTAAGCCCCCTTTTTGGGAACCATCTTGGTGCACTTACCCATATGATTATATTAATGTTTTAAATATCTTTGAAACTTATTTACAATAGATGGAATATCACAAAAATCTTGTTATAGTCTATGTTAGGCATGACTAGTTTGGGTCAGTTAATAAGGCAACCCAATTTCTTAGGGTAACTTTCACAATCATGTAAAACTAATTGTAGCTCACTTAATAAGATTGGTCCTTTCATTTTATGCTCAAAATAAATAACAATGAAATATGATATTTTGGATTGGAATCTCATCTAGATGATTACATTAATGTTTAGAGTTATCTTTCAAACTTTTCAACAATAGGTAGAATATCACAAAAAATATATAAAAAAGCTAAATGAAAATGGAAAATAAATCTTTGTATAGCCTATGACATCAAGTGGCTTGGCTTGGGTCTACAAGTGTCTTATAACATTTGAGGCTACCATGTACTCCTATTTATATAGAAGATACCTAATTGTTCTTGAAATAATGGGATCACTAATTTACTTTCTAAATAATACTATATGAAACACATCATGAAAGTTTGAGAGAGAAGAAGGCAAAGCTATTCAATAGGTTGCAACCTTGATTTTTTCTAGAATTTCAAGAAGGTCTAGTGAATTGGTGAAAACATGGCAGCATGGCATTATCAACTTGATTTGATATGAGAACTCAAGTTTGGGACACCGAAACACAAGCTAGTAAGAACACAAATTGCTAGCTAAAACATAACACATAATAATTTTGGGTCTAAGAGAAGTAAAACAAAAAACACAACCAAGATCACAGACACATGAGACTCAAGACTCAAGACTCAAAAAAAAAAAAATGTAGACACGAGTGTTAAGTTAGGTCATGATGAGATAAAACTAAGATTGAAAAATATAAATTAATGAAAATTTAACACAAGGAGCCATGGAGGAAATACATAGACAAAAACAAATGATGTTCAAATGGTATCTATTAGAAGTATTTTCTTGGATAGATTATTAGTTGTAGGTTAAATACAACATTAAATAAAATAATAGGCTAAAAAAATGTATTTCTTTGGTGCATGTCAAAAGTGGTGGTTTGATTTAGTCTGATTCTTGCATTTTTAATAGAAATATATAATATAATTTTTTTACATTTTTATTGATAAAATTAAATCTAAGCTTCTTTTGTTATTTTTGATTCATTATCAAATTACTCATTTAAACTCAAAATTATACAATAACCAACCTTACCATTTTTTAAATCCTTAAAACTACTCTCTATATTAGGGAGATTTATTTTGAGTACCTTCAACAATCTTGAGCAAGTCCATGTTCAACAAAAGTATTTCCATTTTTAACTTTTAGAGATTAAATCCATTTTGACATATTTGTATCTTTTAGTTACAAATTTTCAAAACATAACTTATTGTTAAGCAAGCTAACTCTATTATTATGTTCAATTTTACACAAATTTTACACAAAATTATGAAAATGTTTAATTTAAAGAAAAAATAGTATATAAGTAATAAAATTAAAAATATATTATGTTCACAAACAAAATTTATATAATAAATTTTTGTATAAAAAAATATAAACAAATGTTGTGAAGAGTCAATTTAATCTCTTTTTATGTGTCCTTATATTTATCTATTTTAGTGTTCCATGGGGACGCATCCCCCCCAAATTTCAGCCGTCCCCCCGACCTGGACATTTCAGAGACTTGGAGATGGCTGAGAAACATCCCCCCGCTATCCCCCCACCGCTACCGGGACTTGGGAAACTCCAAGGAAACAATGGGGATGCCTAGACGTCTCTGACATGTCTTAGGGACTTCTAGCCATTCCTCGAGCGTCTTGGAGATGCCTAGGCGTCCCCCACACTACGACATCCAAAAAAACAATTCTTTTTAAAATTTCTTTTAATTTTCTTGGAATGTGAGCCTTGGGCCGAACCCTAAAGGCTTGTGGGACCCTTCTAAAAGTCATAAGTTAAACAAAACACTCTCATTCTTCATTTTTTTGCTCACATATGCCATTTGATGTTTTGCAATAGCTAGGTGAAGAAGAGGAAAACTAGACATATTTATGATATGATATTATGATATTTATATGATGTGACATGTCATATTTTCGATATTCATATAACAGAGATCTCAAATTGGCCAATTTCATTTGTCAAATTTTAATATTTTATTTACTTTTAGTCTTTTAGTAATAGTATTCAAATATTTAAAATGTTAGTATTTGCAATTTTATTAATTTGCCAAAGTTTAATTTGAAATGTTATTCTTAAACATCTTTTTATAACTAGTTATTCAAGTACCATATGTATATCAGCACCGCCGCTGCCCAGCCCCCACCGTCCCCTCGCTGTCCCCAAACTTAGACCCCTTGTCCCCAAGACTTGTACAAGTGACGCGTCCCCATCAAGAAACTCCGTAGAACACTGATCTATTTATTTATCTACACATATAACACGCATTATATATTTTACACATAAATCTTAAATATTTAACAATTTCCTACATGCAGCATATAATTGTTCCCAAAATACAAAAAAAATATATATATAATATATTTATTTATTTATCTACGCATATAACACACATTATACATTTTACAGATAAAACCCTAAATATTTTACATAGAACAACTAGAGCTGCAAATGATTTGTAACAGTTTGTCCCTTCAAATGATGAACCTACGAACTGTCCAGCCATCCACTGTTCCCGAGGACACCTTGCACACCCTCCTCTAACAGCTGTACGCTATTACAGAGATTAATGGAGATTCGAATGTGGATCTTCTTGAACAGGTTTCACTTTTTCTGTGTTCATCATACAGTATACATCCCTGGCTTGGTGACATTCAGAAGTGTACTCAAGCTTAGGATCAGCACTACAGATGGAAGATATTATGCTTATGATGTTACTCCACAGATGTATTTATAGTTTGCTGGTTATGCATGGTGATTTGCCTTTGTAATCAGATTGGACATGTTGTTTGCTGTGGCAATATTTTGTTGCTGCTGCTGCTCCTATGTTGCTGTTTTGCAACAGCTGTGTTGCTGATCTTCTGATGTAAATCTTTAGTTTTTTATGTTTTTTCCATAAAAAAGAAACATATAATTGTTCCCATAACGGGAAAATATAATCCCATCAAAATTAAAATGTACAATCCAAACTTTTTTATAGACCACCTGGTAATAAACATAAAATAGGTCTTTAAATATTTTAAATTAACATTTATAATCCACCATTCTGATTTGAATATTTTTAGGAGGCGTTTAAATATTAAAACTAGCTTCCCAAGGCCACAAAGAGCAAATGTGAGCAGAGGAATTTCTGTAATTTTAAACAATAAAATTTTACATTTCTTGGGGTAGGAATAGCTCTCAGTGGCACAGCTTTTATTAATGTTATACCAAATGTCTCAGGCATATCAATACCTGCCGGATTGTCCATAGGGATGGACCAAGTGAAAGATTGCAGCAATGATCCCACCACCAAATGAACCATTCTCTGTGCCAATGGAAGCCCAATACATATCCTTCTTCCTGCTCCAAATGGTATCAATTCAAAATCCTGGCCTTTTTAGTTAGTGTCAAATTCCAGAAACCTATCTGGATTAAAATTTAAGGGATCTTTCCACGCAGTGGGATCTCTCCCAATGGCCCATACGTTCACAACAACCTGGGTATTCTTTGGAACAAGAAACCCACTAATCTCACGAGACATATCTGCTCTTCTGAAACACTTCCTTCGCTATGTCTGCCTCCTCCATTCTTCTCTCCACACCCACAACATCATCCAGCTCTGCTTGGGCTTTTTTCATCAGTGCTGGTTTTCTCAGAAACTCTGCCATTGTCCATTCAATTGTTACTGAAATTGTGTCGGTCCCTACAGTAAACATGTCCTGCCAAAAAAAGAATTTGGGCAGTGTTATTAATTGTGGCAACCCTGTGAACGATTAATTTGACTTGAGTTTTGTGAAAGATCCAAGCTAATGTTTTTTCAGAAGGGAGAAGCAGTGTTGAAACACTAAGCCATACAAAGCTAAAGTGATGGTCGCCAGTAGACTACTCTATAATACAATGTTCCAACTACTGATAGGGATCACATTAAGGCAGTTAAAGTGGACCAAGAAATATGAAATAAGAATTTGATTCCATCCATAGATTATCTCTCGAGCTTTTAATAAGAAAAAGTAGACAATGTTTGGAAAGAACTAATCCAGTGATACCATAAGGGGGCCTATTATGTTTTTTAAGAGGAGTTTCTCTCCTAAGTGTATAAAAGAAAGAACAGTTGGATGTGTCAATGTAGCTACTATGGGATTCTTCTTAACCATTGTAAAACTGCTATATGGCAACAGATCCCTGCTTTCTTCTCCTAGATTTGATTTTCTAGGCATCAAAAAAGAGGAAGATGCTTTGGAGGACTAATCTCAAAGTTGTGCTCTTTTGAAAGTAGGGAAAAGCACGACAATTATCCATTACTTTTTCTTGACTTAGATTTTTACATCCGTATGGCTGATAAGCCTTGACTTCAATTCGTACTTTTGGCTTTGCAATGAGTACAGATAATTTCCTCTCAAAACACTTCTTTTAACAGAAAGAAGGGAAATATTGTTAGATAAGTTGAAATTAGAGTGTCAATTATAAATAGGAAAGAAAAATCATTACTGGTTATGCATATTCATAATCAGTAATGTGAGATAATATAAAAATTTTACAAATATTTATTAGAGATTAATATTATTTATTATAAAAAAACACATTAGAAATTATTTATAGAATATCAAAAGTTTTTATTTAAAGCAGAAGTGTCACATATTTGAAAATATGCAGAAGTGCAAATGACACTTCCTACATTAATTCATGAGAAGAGATGTGTGCAAAAACTAAACTAATCAAACAATTACAAGAAATTAAACACAAGAAACAATATATCATAATACAGTGACTTACATTATGAAAACTGTTTTGAGATAAAATTTTCTTACTACAAATCAACTCAACGTATCATTTAGTAATCAGTAGTTACAACAAACATAATCTAGAGTAATTATAGTAGCATAACAATACACACAAAACTCACTATTGAAATGTTCATTCAAACTTTTCCTAGACCAATACACATTTGTAACCACCCCTTAGTCTTTCTAAAAAATTATATCTATCTAGATGTTATTGCAATCACAGTATGCACACACTCAACCATTTTAAAATGTTTAAAATCTTCTTTTGATTGATTTTTACATTTTTGAACTGCTATTTTCCCAATTATATAGATATGTTATTTCAGATCTCTTACATATATAATCTTGTGTAAAAATGTTTTCAAATTCTCTTGAATTCTAATTTTTGGTCTATTGTCCGTCCCATCAATTTCTTGAAGCTCTTTAATTCTATTTCTAATTCCCTACAATTTTCCTATATAACCTTTATAAACTCTATATTCATTACCACTATCCAAAAAATTCCAACCTTGCGTTCATGTCTATTTCCAAAACCGTTGGTATCTTGACAATATACCATTTCCTTTATCTTGTCCATTGCAGACGCAGACACCGCTATAATGTTAAGACATCTCATAGGGTTTTGTTGGTAGTCACAATGCACAAACCACAAGTGTCGACACTTAAGGATCTAACACTCCAACATGTCCTATTACATGTGAATATTGAAATAAACTAAACAAGAGTTTTACAGAGGTATGCTCCCAAATAGTCAAATAATTTTCTTATTCAAAACTATGTTTAGATCTAATATCTCTCTGAATAAATAAATTAGAATTATGCAAACATGGAGAGGAACTATAGACCAATACACATCCTCTAAAAACTTGAAGTGTTTCAAATAAAATTTAAATTTGGCCACTGCATTGGTATGGTCACTACCATAATCATATAATGTATACTATGAGAGATGTTTGCTAGCACGGAACTTTGTTTCCTATATTAAACTATTCTCTAGGTTCAAGGACTTTCAGCTTACTATATTGGGATGTGACTGTATTCGTACAATCAATACTTCACTATGGTGGATACTATTGAAGTTCTCTAGTTTTTTCATAAAATCAAATTTTCATTTCTTGCACCTCATCACTAACCTTCTACTTTAGATTGTGAATCAAATATTTCTCCTTCACCTTTCCTCTTGTCTTTCCAACACTGTACTTCAACAACATAGGAAAGGAATGTAGTCTAAACAAATATACACAGTAGAGTAGATAACAAACCAATAATTAAACCTTCTACTTTTTTATGAACATTGAAATACTAAAAGATTTAAAATTTACCCTAAATAAAATAAATGGTGGGTCTTCCTGCCTTATAAATTAAATCTATAGATGATATGATCCAGATCTTGAATGGTCTTGAATGGTCTTAGAGACAGACCATTTTTTTGTGAAGGATAGGATTTATAGATTATGCAATAAACCAAATATATAATCATATCATGCAAACAAATAAAATGAATGAGAATCCCTAAGTCAAGAATAATAAAAAAGGGTGTACACATTAACCTGGTTTTTCTACAATTAAGCACCTATTGGTCATCATCAATGTGAGAATCATGCAAATATATAAAATAAATATACAATTACAAACAATAAAAAGAAACTGTAACGATCCATTCTGAACCATCACATTCTAATTGTCCTTTCAGTTGCACTCCCTAATGGTTGGAGTTTTGTTACATGTCTGGAGTTGTTAGCATGTAGATGTGCTGAAGTTGCTAGGTATTTACACAAAGTTATGCAAAGCCATGAGCAGGATCGTATGATGAATAATCAAAAGTATCATGTGTAGTGTGGTGTGATGACACAGAGTTTGCACACTGTGCACAAGTGCTGTAGAGAGGAGTGCCGAAATTAAGACACAAGCAATATCTTTAGAGGCTTGTGCGACTATGCTCAGATCAATATGGTACATATAAGGTCATGTATGAAGCGTGAAGAATCATGGAGCATGAAGAATCTTTTGTGATAAAAAGACAGGGTTATGCCTACTGTTCTAAACTCATATATATAAGCAAGCCAAATAAGCATGATGTTACATAGTTTATATAGTCAACAATTATTTAGAAATTAGAAATATTGTTTTGGGTAAGTGGGAAAGTTGAAAATAATTAGTCTATATGAATTTATAATATATATGTATGTGCGCTGTGCAGAAGCTAGAAACCATAGCTGTAAGGTTGGGATTTTCATTCATGCCAAATTATTATAAGGAATGCAGCTTACCATCAGCAGTGCTTTGATATTCTCCAGTGTAAGTTGTGTACCATCTTCTCTCAAATCCAACATTACATTCAGAAAATCCTTCACTTCATTACCTCTGCACTGCATATCAGCCTTTTGTTCTAATCGTTCCTCAATAATTCTGTTAAACATATTATCAAAACGCTGGGCCAATATCTTAGTTTTACTTTTCGGCCCCTGAAGATCAAACCTTGCCAGAAAAGGAAAAAAATCAGACAAAGTCGGAACCCCTGTCAACTTGAGGGCTTCCCATACCACGCCCTTAAACTCTGCAGCTTGTGCAGAGCCTGGCTCAAACAGTTCTTTGCCGCAAACCATCTGACCCACAAGGCTAAGAGAAATCATAAAAGCTCTTTCACCGATATTCACACTATTCCCCTGTTTACAATCCTCCAAGATGCAATCACTGGCCCTAAATACCTCGTCTCTTCTTAAATACTGCAAAGCATCCAGCTTATTGGCACTAAAAATCTCTGTGGTGCAGATCTTTCTAAGCAAGCGCCAATGAGGGCCATTAGGACTCCATATTAGACTTGTGCCTTGGTAGTATAATGTCCTTGCAGCTGTACTGATTGGCCTGCTTGAGAAGCTATGGTCATTGTTCTTTAGTACTTCTTTTGCCATGGATGGAGATGACACAACCATTGTTGTCTGCATGCCCAATTTGATGGTCATGAGAGGCCCATATTTCTGAGCAAGGAGGAAAAGAGATTGTTGGGGCTTGTCCCCAAGTTGAGGGAGGTTCCCAATGAAAGGCCATCCAGGAGGACCACGTGGTAACGGTAATGTCAAATTCCTGTTACTCCTTTTCTTCAGAAAAATGAGAATTACTAGTAGGGGAACTCCTGCAGCTAGAGAGTATGTTGACGATGCAGCACTGATTGAATCCATGACAAACTAGTAGCAAGAATGAATTCAATGAATTTCTGCTCAACCGGGCATGTGGGCAACAGAACATTTAATGAACTTCTGATCAATAGTGTATATGAGCAAGAAATCTTTCAATGAACTTGTGCTCGAATGGGTATGCAAGAAAAATACATACTGAATTAGTGCTTGAAACAGTATGTATGAAAGTATTCAATGAATTTGTGCTCGAAAAGAGTATGTAAGAAAGTATTCAATGAGTTTGTGCTAGAACTAGAAGGCGTATGTGGATAGGAAATCATTCAATGAAATTGACTTAAGATGCAGATCCCGGTCTTATAGACTTGTTAATAGTGGTTAATATTAAAAAAAACATCTTGTAATAATATTTGTGATAAATGGATTTTTTGTTTTTCTTATTTAAATAAATATTTTAAAAAGCCAACTTCTTATTTAAAAACCAAAACCCCAAATTTATCTTTCAACAATTTTTTTTGAATAAAGATTTTATTAACAAATCAAATATTACAAATCAAAGCTAGCAAATTAGTAAACATGATCGGTAGCCAAAAAAAAATAAAAATCCAATATACATCACACAGTAGCAATAATGAACAAAAACTCTATAACACAGATAAAACAATTAATAAACATAATCTATAAAGTACATCCTAAAACCTAATAATTCATAAACCTAATCTATAAAGTATGTCCTAAAACCTGATCTATAAACCTAATTTGTAAAGTACACCATAAAACCTAATCTATAAAGTACATCCTAAAACCTAATCTCTACATCTAATCTATAAAATACATCCTAAAACCTTGCATGGAACAAGACTCGCATGAAGCTCTAACTAATATTCAATTATTTTTAATCCTTTCTATGATTAGATTTTGTGGTGAGTTCTCCACGAGGCATGTTTCTTAAATAGAGCGCCCCCTTCCCCCCCCCAACCCAATTATTTTTAATCCTTTCTATGATTAGATTTTGTGGTGAGTTCTCCACGAGGCATTTTAGATTTTATATAAGTTTTATTGTTTATATAGATTAAGTCTATTTAGAAAAACTCACAATACGACATAAATAGTCCAATATTTAGAGGAAGTAAAGATTTTCAAATCATGAAAATTCATTTAAGCACTCAAATCTAGCACAATTTACCTAAATGTTCATAGTTGAACTCAAAATGATAAATTGTTTAGACTAACCACACAAGGTACCTTACAATCAACAAACCACTAATGGTATGAATATGAGATCCATCAAATATCCAAGAAATTAAATATAATTATAGCTAAACTTTATCTAATATTGAAAAGGAACATTGTAAGCCATATGAAACCATAAAAGATAACACTAGAAAAAAATGTGTGTATTGATTTAAAAATAATAGAGTTTCAACAATTTTAGATCTAACCTTTATAAGAGAAAGGGACTATCTTTAATAGACACGACAAGAAAACTCGGTATATAATGAGTGGTGAGGATTAATCCAATATCAATAGTCCATATTTCACGTTCATTTCTAATTAATTTCAAATAGATGGAAAAAGATGAAATAATACTTTCTTTGATTTTTCTTAAAAAAAATATACTTTTTTACATAAAAGAACGGTAATTTTTTTATTAAAACAAGAAAAAGTACAAAGAAAGGGAATCACATAGCCCTATCAAGCTCCACCAAATGATCCAACTGTTAAGAAAAATCCAGGGGTAACTGACCCTGGTCCACCAAATTCCAATCATGAATATGATCAGAAGCTCATTTAGCCAAACAATCAGCAACAACATTCCATTCTCTAGGAATATGAATGAAAATAACAAACTCCAAAGAAGCACAAAGGTTAAGAATCTGATCAACAATCAAGACAAATGCCAACTAACATCCTCTAAATGCCACCTATTCAACAAGTTCACCACAACCTGGGAATCAAACTCACATATGATCTTTTGCCATCCCAATTGACTTCCATGCTCCAGAGCTGATAAAATGACCTGAGCCTCCATAAGATTATTAGTATGAAGACCCTTAAAATAGAGAAGATAAACTGAACATCTCCAAAGCTGTCCCGACCAACACCATCAATTCTAGCATGACCCAGGTTTCCTTGAGAAGAGCCATCCATGTTGATTTTTAAAACGCCTTGAGGTGGAGACCATCTCCCATCCCTATTCACCTTCAGGCTAGGTGTTGACATTTGTTACACATGAGTTGTCTTTGTGGAGGAGGAAGATGAAGATGATTACAACAACCAACATCTGAAGGAGCCACTAATGCAGTTAGATCACACTTTGCCGCAACAGTCTCTCCCACAAAATACAAAAATTTCCACCACAAGCGGGGGGCCACCAACATCACATCCTAAAAAATATGACGATTCCTCTCCAACCAAAGGTTCTAGATAATAAAGGATGGGCCAAGAGTCCAAGCAACTTGAAGAAAGGAAGTAGAAATAGGGGCCCTACCCCACCGATCCACAAACTCAACCAGTGAGGAAACATGCTAGCAAGGCATATTCCACACCCTACACCAAAAATGAAAAATCTCCCTAGCATAGGAACATTGGAAGAAGAGATGGGAGACACTCTTCTCACAATTATGACACAAAACACACAATGAAGGGCCTTGGAAACCCCGCTTACATAATTTATCCCAAACTTAAGACACCGGTTTTGAACAACTAGCCACATGAAAAAATTGCACTTGGGCCACAACAACTTGTGCCAAACTTGCTTCCACCAAGGGACCTCAACATCCCCAAACAACTACCTACCAAGCTGCTTATAACTAGCAGACCCAAAGTACTTCCTGGACAAATCAAAACCATCCCAAGCCAGGACATCATGTCCCCTCAAAGAATTACAAGCACGAGAAGCTAGAAGTTGAGCTAGCTCATGACTATCCTCCTCATACCCCCTAGGTGTCCATTCAAAAGGATGCTTCATAGAAATTTATACCCTACCTGAAGAATCTTAATAAATAACCTTGTACTAAAAATTTAATGAGGAGATATCTGGCATAACATGCCTTGAATTACTTAATAGAAATAACTTGAAAATAAACCTTATTTCAAATAAAAAAAACCATGCCTCATAAAATTAAAATTTTACCTCACTTTGTTGTTAAAAGTGGAAATTTCATGCACTAAGAGTAGGGAACATTGGGTCAAACTCTTATGCAAAACAAAAATTACTTATATAGCCCCTATTCAATTTTTTGTGAGAATTTTAAGGTCTACGAGATATTGCAAATTTTTTGGGGCTATTGGGATATTATAGAAGTTTTAGTGATGATGGGATATTGTTGAAGTTTTGGGGCTAACATGATATTGTAAAAGTTTTTAGGCTAATGAGATATAGCAATTTTTTTGGGGCTAATAGAATATTGTGGAAGTTTTGGGATTGATAGGATATTTTACAAGTTTTGGAGCTAATGGGATATAACCATACCTAACCTAAGTTACACTTTCAACTGAAACTTTGGAAAAGTGCCATATATCTCTACATAGGTTAAAAACTTGCATCCTGATGGAAGTAAAATTTCCACAATGTTCCCCACAAGATAAGGTGAGGAGTTTCTAATTTAAATTGATTTGAGGCTTTCACACATGACCTAATCTTGAAAGAAAATCTACCTAGAAGAATCCCTAAGAAAACACACTCTCTAAAAAGAAGTCACTCTTAGAGAAAAAAAAAACCTAATTCTAAGACCAAGATCAAAAAAACTAAATCAAAATAGGGGGTCCACATTTCAAGGTGAAATGGGGCATATGTACAAGGAATAACAAATGACAACTTTTCTAGGTAATTGTCCTCATCATTTCAAAGATAAATGATAGTCTAAAACCTAGAATCTATGATTTCAATTTTATATTAGGCTAGATAAACCTGAATACTTGATCAATGAATCCAAATCCCAAGTTATCATAACTATTCATGTTCTAAAATCCAAGTGTGCACTAGTGCATTTATTCCAATTCTTATAGACTAGAGGTATCTTAGTTCCTTTGCATTAAGCTACATGATATGATTTAACCTTTGAAGCATCCTCATATAGAGTATCACTGCTAGTCGAGAGTACATACCTCGATGAGGTTATCTTTGTGATTCCTTCAAACTTATCTCTACTACAAGCCAAGCATCCAATCTAGCCTCGATAGAGATATTTGAATTTTCCTAAAGCGTTGAAATTATTTGGATTTTCAATGTTTATTTTTTCTTCTTTTTTGATAGTATTTCAATCTTTTCACTTTTCTTTCAACTTGCAAGTAATAAATCTCGTTATTAGGTTTTGGAATCACAATGGTAGCAAAGAAAAATATTTAGATTTTTCATTCAGTACAATATTGCAAAGATCCCCTTAACAGTTCTTCAATATTCTTAAAATATAAAAAGATACAAGATTTGAAATATTTTAAACAATAACAAACTATGAATTCATATCCCAAGAATAGGTACTCCTACTATCCAAAACTAACAAGGAACTTCCTTTGTCAACTCATTATATTATGAATTTTTTCTCAAAGAAAGATTCAAGTATACTTCCCAAAACTTCATTATCACACTAACAAACACACCTTAATGAAAAAAATGACCACACACTTGATAGCAAAAAAACATAAAAAGAAAAGAAAACCTAAAGCTAACTATGTACAAGACACCTTTTTGGATAAACAAAGCTTATGAAAACACAAATCGACACTTGCATTCACATTATTTATCAATATGTGCAAGAGTATCAAGTTTTTGTTCATTGTTTTGATTGTTACAAATTTATCTTTATACTTTAAAAAAAAAAACATTTCGATTATACTACTCTCATTTTCAATAGAGTGGTCATTAAAAATAATAACTAAGATTGGTCCTTATGTTCATGATTATTCCACTTTCACATTTTATTCCTTGAATCTTCATAATCAAAATGATAATCATCATAATCTATTGGAATAAAGGAGAGACACAATCTAGTTATTCATACCTGGAAATAGAAGAATATCAAAGTATTTGCAACTTAAAGAGGCCCTTGTAAAAGAAAATGAGTTTTTAATTTGGACAATGATGGGTTAAAATATTAAAAAGGAAGAAATTTGAAACATAGGAAAATATGGGTTCATCAAAATAAGGGGGGAGAGGGGGGGGAAGGGGGGCGGGGTGAATGTATGATGCACCTATTTTCCTTGTTTCACTAGGAAAAGAGATCACCTAGGGAAAGATTGACTTTCAACCCTTAGGTGAGTAAACCTTGATGGAGATATTGTTGTTTTCCTTATGACTTAGGACGAGGTAAATTAGCCTAAAATGCAATTTTGGGAGACAAATGAAAAAATACCAAATGAATGCAATTATGCAATGTAAAACATGAATCATCAATTTAAAACCTTAATCTAATAGAATCCACAAAGTTTTGATAGATCTAAGAAGGTTATGAATTTATACACCTATCACCAAAAGCCTCTGTTGAGTGTCCTCTTAGGAGAGATTCACCTTGGGGTGAATGAGTCTTTGTAGGGATTTCCTGCTCAACTTTATGGGTCCTCAAAAATGGATGTAAGCTTCTATTTTCCCTAGGTTTCATTGTCGGAAGTTCAAAAATAAATTTAGGATCTAATTTTTTGTCTCAAGTACAAGTTTGATGAAAAATTTGACAACTTTGTAAAATTTCAGTTTTGATTAATCTTCAATCCTCCTTCATCTGCAAATCTGCAACACACAAAAAGAGGGAAAAATTGTTTGTTTTTGGTGAATAGGGATTTTCCTTGGTCAAACCGTGTTTTGGTAATTAAAACCTGAAATGAAATGAAACATGAATGGAAGGAGGGATGAATGAACAATGCTATGTTGCAACTCACAAAACCCTTGAATTGAAATCCTTGAAGGACTGAAATATAACACATCTCTCCAAGGTCTTGATCTTGCATGAAATGGCTTGAATGGATTTTGATATTGATCTTGAATCTTGACTTGAATGCTTGAAACCTACACCACTTGATGTTAGCTCCAAAAAAATATATGAATGAAGATAACTTTGACATGATTTTTGAGATCTTGATTGTTGTTGTAGATGCTTGACACATCTTCTCTTCAATGCTCTTGACAATAATATTTGCTTATATGAACGTTTCCCTCTTCATTCCTAATGTTGAATTGATAAAATAACCTTTTATTTATAGATGATTTTCTAATTTCCTGACAATTAAACATCAAAGGCCGATAATTTCAAATGGAATTTGAATTATCAAAGTGCTGCCAAAAATATATAGCATAGGTCCTAGTACCATCATTAGAGTTAATGCCAGGTGAGGGCAACATCAAATCAATTTGGTGCTAATACTTGTAGATTACATTGATGCTTGGTGGTGCAAATAATTTGAAGTGACAAAATATTTAAATTATTTATCTTCTACAATGGCTCCTCTTCATCTCCATTAAGACTTGAATAATATGTAATTAGGTCTTTGATGGTTCAATCTTGTTCCTAGTTTTGTTAACATTTTTTTTTTTAAAATTTTTACTTTTGTACTCAAGGATACAACTACAAAACTATTTATTAATGTCAATGAGATTGTAGTTTCACTTTTACCTCTTCACATGGATGAGTAACATTATTATCTATTTTGAATAATTTATCTAGGTTTATTTATGTTTTATCGTCATTTTATTTTTGATGCTTTTAATCTAAATTCTAGACCCATCTTCAAGAATTTAACTTATTGTATGATCCAAATTTCTCTGAAGAGTGCTCTATAAATTAGACATAAAATGTCTGAAATCAAATGAGGGATAAACACAGTTGAATTTGGATATACAATCCAATATGTTTACCTATGAAAATCTCAAAACTTTAATTGTTCTGCATTTTTCAATTTATTGCCAATTCTATTCTCTATCTTGTTGTACATATTTTGCACACACACGGGTGCCTTAGATAGGAACCCCCTATTTTTCGCTCTTGGTGACTCGTTCCTGCTCCTGTTGGATCATTTTTTCTCCCACCTCACTTTGTGTGCCCCTTTTCTAGAGCCCAAATTGGTCATGTGCTTTCAAACGATCAAATTCCCCTTGGCCAGATTCATCTACTTGATTTTCGCTAAGTCTTTTGCCTTTGTAGAGCTTGGCTTGTGGGTTGCTCTTAGTCTTTTACCTTGGTGTCCCTCAGACCTCACGAACCCACGGTTGCAGGGGGCCTCATGCAGGTCACTGCTCATGTTTCATCACTGAGTAGTGACTGATGCCCAACTTCCACCCACATGGCAGGCTTCACACTTAGTTTCTCCATTCAAGCCTTGACCAAGCATCCAAATGAGTGTGGGTTTTTGCATCTCACCTAACCCGAGTTCACCATACCAATAAATCCATTTCAGAACTTCCTTGCGAGCTGCCATCCCTCATCCTTTCATCCATCGGTCGTCCACTATCCTTCTGTCACTTATGGGTCTACCCCTATGGAAGGCTATCCGCCATCTGCTGTCCACCCGCCATTCGTCGTCCGCCTTTCATTTGCTACTTGCGGGTCTACCCCTGCAGAAGGTTGTCTGCTGTCTGTCATCCACCTATTGTCTGTTGTTTTCCATCTGCCCCGCGTCCGTCGTCTACCATCTGTCCACTGTCTTCCTTCCATTCATTGGGCATCCACCGATTGTCCACTGTCTACCTTCCATCTACCGGCGATCTGCCATCTACCATCCCTCCAACGCTTGCGGGTCTTCCCCTATGAATGGTTGTCTATCATCCACTCGTCATCTATTGTCTGCCATCCTCCATCCATCCTTCATTGCTTGCGAGTCTTCCCTTGCGAAAGGTTGTTCACCATTCGTCATCTATCCATCATCGTTTGCTTGTCGTTTGTTGTCCGTCATCCACTGCTTGCAAGTCTGTCCATGTAGAAGCCTGTTCGTTGTCTGTCATCCGCCGGTCATCCACCTTCTATCTGCTAGCCGTCCATCATCTAGTCCACCGTCTGCCTTCCATCTGTCGGCTGTCCCCCATCCACCATTTATCTTTCATCCACCATCCTTCTGCCGCTTGTGGGTCTGACCCTGTGGAAGGCTGTCTATCACTTGTCATCCACCCGCCATCAGTCTGTCATCTGCCCATTGTCTGCCCATTGTCCATTGTCCATCCATAGTCTGTCACCCGTTGTCTACCTGCCATCCATCATTTGTTCATCATCCGTCACTTGCGGGTCCACCCCTATGGAAGGTTGTCTACCATCCTCCATTCATCCATCATCCGTTGTCCATCGCTTGTGGGTCTACCTATACGAGGGTTGTCCATCATCTACTATCCGCTATCCATTGTCCATTGTCCTTCCGCTATGGCATTCATACCCCTCAACCCACATTTATGTTTGTGGTCCAAATGAGCTCCAAGTATGAATATTATGATCTTTTAATGATGCATGAATGGATCTAACATTAAGTTTGCAATATTTGACTAACATTTACCTTGATTTACGTATGAAATCACTTGTACTACGTCTTTGGGTGCAAGATTTCTGGAACCTGCTAAGGGGCTATCGAAGAAACCCATAAGAGCCCCTAGAAGATAAGAGGAAAAGGATGTTTGCATAAACAATGAAGGACTGGCCAACATATGAACGTGTTCCAAGGAAGTCAAAAGCAAAACTGCAAAGGGTGACCTTCAAAGGAACAAGAAGGAGTTGTTTTATTTTCCACCAAATGATGATGATTGTTAGGAGCTATCCATCCAAATCAGGAACACCATATCTACTTCTCAGAAACACTAATCTGCAAAAAGAATGCACTTAATTGACTACAAGAATGTTGTGAATACATCAGACAAAGGACATCTTCCTACAAGTTTTCGACTGCATCAAAGAAGGCAATCACTACAGGACAAAAATGCTACAGTCCTAGGGTCACTAGAAGACAAAATAGTTGACAAGACAGAATAGAGAAGAGGACAAAATAGTCTATTTTCAAATTGTGAAATATTGGGGGTAGGTGCAACCCTAACTTGTAATCTTGGCCACACATTGTGAATTAATCCTAGCCATTCATTTGGGCTTTGGAAAACTATAAGTAGGGCTTTGTCACTCATTTGTAAATGGTTGGAGAATTGGTGCAAAAGTCATTTGCAACAATAAAAGACAACATTGCATGATTTTATGGGTGTTGTCTTCGCTGTTTCTCATCGTGCATGCATGGTTCTACTTCCATATTAGTTTTAGCTTGGAGTTTCTTGGATGAATTTAATGGTGTTGGTTGTTAAAATATTTGATGCACTTCTAGCTCATGCTTTTTGTGGTTTGTTGATGATGAATCACTTTGTAAGGCTAGTTTGGGCTAACTTATTTGTTGCAACCTAGTTCAATTGTATGTTCATGAGGTGAATGCACAATCTTAAAATCTACAATCTTTAGAAGATTGCACTAATTTTGTGTAGCTATAGATCTTTCTTGGTCAAGAAAAATCTAGTTTGTGGGAGTTTGTCTACTGTAGCACCCTCCATGATCACTGTTCATTTGTAGCTTAGGATTAGAAAATATTTCTTAACCCTTTCCCTTTTGCTATTTATTTTAATCCTTTGTTAGAGTAAGATCCCAAGCATCACCATGAAGCCAAATCAGATGAACTTGATGAGTTTTAGTTTGTTTTTTTGAGTTGGAAGCTACTATTCATCCACTTCCAGCACTTTGAAACTACATTTGCAGACCTAACTTACCATTCTTTGAAACTCATACATAAGACTTCCCTATGTTACCTGCAAAACACATCAACCAACTGAACTATTCCAAGCATTGTCATGACCTAACACTCGGGAGACCTTGGGACAATTTTCTGCAACTTGTTTGTTGGAAGTTGTCTTTCAAGAGAGGTAGTGCACTTGTGCACTTCCTGTGTTGAGAAGGTGCAAAAATACCCATCAAAAAAATTGGTTCTAGAAGGAGGGCCTAGCTGAGCTTGAGTCTACAAAGTTGAAAATTGGGAGTTGAAAAGAACCTTCAAGTAAAAATCAGAGATAGGGAGATCTCATTATATGTTGGAATTTTAAAATCAGAAAATTTTGAAGGCACAGAAGAGCTGAGTTGAAATGGAGCGACATGTGCAAATTTAAATAGGAGATTAAGAAGACCATTGTAGCAATTTTCATTGGCAGACAAGTGTAGAATCCATGGAACTCGTAGGAACAATGAATTGGGATGTCCAACATTCTTGGGAAGAGTTGAAAGGGTCTTGTAGGGAGAAATTCCCTTTTGGGAAATCTATCAACCCTTAGCTCTGCCAAATCTAGAAGAGGAATTTGTTAACATGTGGTAGCTAAGGCATTCAAGGAGCTGATCCAAGAACATTTGAGTAGGAAAGATGGGTTAAATTTGGAGGAAGTGTTGATGTCTAGTTGGTGCAGATTTCACAATGCACCACATTCAGAATTGACTTGTCCATCATGTGCAAACATCATCATTCAAGTCAAAGGTTGTTTCTAAGTTGGAGCAACCAACTCCAATGAAGAGAAGTCATCCCATGAGGTGGGAGAGCTACCAACATCTGGAGGAAAGCATAGGGAAGATGAAAAAAGTAGCCCCAAAGGAGTTAGTGTTGGGACAACAAACACTGAGGCTGGAAGTCAAAAGGAAAATGTTGATTTCCTTGGGACAACAAGAGGCTTTGATGAAAATTCACTTAGAAGGGAATTGGAAAGCCTCTCCTTTGTTGGTAAAGAGAATTCCTCCACACAAGAAGAGGAATGGTTGGTAGTTGAAGATGAATTAAAAGAGTTTGTAGTAGTGCATGTTCAGGTAGCCCATGAAGATGCTGAAAATAAGAAAGAAGAAGAGGTTGGAAGTCTTAGGGTAGCAAAAAATGATGATGAAAGAATAATTGAAATCAAATTAGAAGACCTTTCCTTCATAAATGATAGCAATCAAGGATCTGAAAATGAAGATTTTGAGGAGTGAGAACAACCATAAGCCATAGCTTTCTACCATCAGACTTTCTTCCCAACTGACGATGATGACCCGATAGTGGAAAGACACAATGAGCTCATCTCAAGACTCTCAAGGGATTGGTCAGAGCTAAGATGCCAAATGGATTTGGAGGTTTTGTTGCTACCGAATTGGTGTAGGCTCCATGACTTTCCACATTCAGAGTTCACATATCAAATATGCCAAGAGGCCGTTAGACAAGTCAAAGAACAAGTGGGGCAGCCAAGTACACCACCTCCTGCAACTACTTCAAGGGTCGAACTAGAGGACCAAGAATAAAAACCAAATGGAAACTTAGCTAGAAGTAATCCTCAACAAGGTGTTGGGGCAGCGATGGAAGAACAATGTAGTCCAAAGCCTCCAAAAAATGAAGCGAAACACATTGGAACACTGCCCATCAGTCACCAAGAATTTTTCCCTCTTGAAGAGCATTTATACACCATGCATGACAAGCTTTATGGGAATCCTTGGAAAAAAATAACAAATGGGATTTCAGTCCCCTTGGGGAGGTACAATTAATTGATTTCTTCATTCCATTTGGAGCTATACTCCAGAGGTATACCAATGCCAAGAATGAGTACATTCTAAAAAATGGGGGTGATGAAGACCCACTACCTGAGCCTCTAGACAACGAAGTGTTGGAGCTTCTAGATTTGGAAAGGAAATCCTTCTCCATCTATAGTGATAGTGAACAAGAGGAAATGGGTGGATGACATGATGAGATACATCAACTACAAAGATAAGAAGACAAAGGCGAGGGTGTTTTGATGGCTGCCAACAAGTATGACAGACCTGGCCAACTACAAGATGCAACTAGAACTCCTTTTTCCTTGAACAATGTTGATTTTCCCACAAATTCAAAGAGCTGCAATAGGATGGATTCATCCATGTCATGTCCCTATGACATTAAACATCATAGAATTAAGATCAAAGGAAAGGAGATGGGATGGCATGCTACCCCTTGAAGGCGACAATCAAGTAGAGGTTTGGACTACAAAAGATCAAGAAGATGAAGTATATCTCCTCGAAGAACAACCAATAGAGGTTGCGAGTCTCACTAGTAGCTTGGAAGAGGTGTTTGTTGCCTCATTCTCCTAGCCCTATGCGCTATGCAAGCCTAAGATCAGAAATGCTGCACAATCCTATGCCACCACCCGAGGCTGCCGACACAACAACTGACGATGTGATGATTGCTCTCAACTGTCAAATGTTCCCACCATCATATTGCGACATCCAAGTTCTATCTTTCCTTACTCCTATGAATACTTACAATTGTGTTTATAATTTTGATTATGGGAATGAGGGGAGATGAACGTGTTTATTGATTGACCGTGGGTTTAATGAATTACCTCAATTGCTGATTTTTCCTGAATGTGTGATTGAATTTGAATGCTACAGTGTTGAACTTTATTTTTCTGAATATAAAGATGAATCTACATGGTTAAGAACTGTAACTATTTCCAGTCTACTTGTGCATGCATTACAAATTTCAACGAGTGTGAATGTTGGTTTTCCTTGCCTGAATATAGTGCTTTGTAAATATCTTTATACATAACCTGTTTTGAGTAGTGTAGGTTTCGTGTACATACCTCAAATTCATGTATGTAGTCCCACTTTCCTACTTTCATTAGAGTACTTGGTTTGTTGTAGGTCAGTTTTCTTTAGGGTAGTCTCTTTTCCATTTGCTTTTCCTTTCTTTCTTTGGTTAGTGTAGGTGTTGCTTTCTATTTGTTTTCCGTTTTGCTTTATTTTTTTCTGTTGTTTTGCTACTGCTTTGCTCAGAGTCCCTTTTCTTTTAGCTAGGCACATATGTGTGCACAAAAACCATACTTATTTCCTGGGGTTGTTCTATGTATTTCTTTGTTAAACTCTAATCAAGTTGTAAGAGTGGATGGTGAAGGTCTTGTGTTAGTGCCAAGTGATCTAGATGTTTGGTCCAAAGGGGATAAGCCGTTGGTTGGTCTGACTCTGATGTATTATGAAATTTTATATCTCTCACATACTTCAAGAATTCAAAGGTCACCGTAGGTCCCTTGTGAAGTCTAGTTAAGTGAAAAATCTAAAATTCTACTTTAGCACCACTATGATTCTCAACCCTGAGTGCGAGCTTCATTACTTGTGGGTTGAAGTGAAAAGAAATGAGAAGAGAAAATCAAAATAGAAGAAAAGAAAAAAAAATATTGAAAATCAAAAGAAAGAAATTCAACTTTTCAGGGCAGGCTATGTGCGGGATCATCATGGAAAAAATAGGCCCTTAAGTGGAAAAAAACTCAAAAAAATCAGAGTTAGACAACTTGATGTAAAAATTTGAATAAGTTATCTATATTATTTCAAAAATATGTAAGAATATAATCTATAGAAAATTGAATGTAGTTTCTAAACTACTAGGTTTATTTAAAAGGAAAAAACCCTATTTGGTGAAAATTTGAAATTTCAATCGATAGTACATAAATTTTAGGGAAAAATAAGAAGTAGGTGTGCTGTCTGACCACCCTAACCACAATAAAATGATAATATTTTTTTATAAGATTTTAGATATAAGTAGAGGAGTCATGTCCGGATGTGATGCATTTTTTTTGTAATTTTTTTCCAAGTAAATAATTAATTATGAAACTTTTATTTCAACTTTTAAAAAATATAAAAACTCGTATGTCTTACCACCTTAACTTGGTCAAAACTTCATGAAATTCAATTTTTATTTTTTTAATCCTATAGTATGCGAAGCATAAAATGTCACACATGTTTTGGATTCAAAAAATGTGATAATGTTTGAAAGTTATAGATGTTTTTCAATCAACCTATCAATCAGGACTTTAGTCGTAATTCAAATAGAAAATGAATAATAATTATTTATTAAATTCAAAGTAAAAAATAATTTATATTGGTGGAAAGTTGAGAATATCCTTTAAAAACCCTTTTCATTTTATCAATTTTGGGTTAAAAAAAGTTGTCAGCCACATACCCTACACATACCCATCATATCGCCAGTTTTTGGCCCATCATGATCCTGTACATACCCGAGGATATGAAAAACTCTACCAAGGCTACAAATGTCTAGCCAATAATAGAGGAATGTTTAGGAGAATCAAAATGACAACCTCATCAGAGCTATGGATGCTTGACTAGTAGCGAGGCAATGTCCCAGATGCTTTCAAAGTTAGAATCAATCATGTAGCTTAGCTTGATGGAGCTTAGGTTCCTGTAGTGGCTTAAGGATGTAAATGAATGCAATTGCACACACTTGGATTTTCAGCATATTGAAGGTTGGGTTGGCTAGTGGTTTTGATCCTTTGGTCGAGCATTTGGTTTGTTTACCCTAGCATGAAGGTCAGAACTAGAGATTCTAGGTTCGTGATTAATCATTTTTTTCATTGAAATGCTCTGGAGCATTTCCCCAGCAAGTCACCATTTGTTGTGCATATTTTACACACACACCCCGCCTTAGGTAGGGACCCCCTCTTTTTTTCTCTTGATGGCTCATTTCTACTCCTATTGGGTCATTTTTACTCCCACCTCACTTTGCATGCCCCTTTTTTAGAGCCCAAATTGGTCATGTGCCTTCAAACGATCAAATTCCCCTTGACTAGATTCATTTGCCTGATTTTCGCTAAGTCTTTTGCCTTTGCAAAACTTGGCTTGCGGGTTTCCCTTGGTCTTTTGCCTTGGCATCCCTCAAGCCTTACAGAACCGCAATTGCGAGTGGCTTCATGCAAGTCGCCGCTTATGTTTCACCGCTGAGTAGTGATTGATGTCCAACTTCCACCCACATGGTGGGCTTCACACTTAGTTTCTCCATTCGAGCCTTGACTAGGCATCAAAATAAGTGTGAGTTTATGCATCTTGTAAGGAAAGCAATGGTGTGAAAAAACTTTCCTAACGTCAAAACCATAGGGGAGTAAGAAACTTTCCTAACGTCAAAACCATAGGGGAGTAAGCATACATTACTTCTAATTTTTCTAATTACAATCCAATTAAGACACACATGAAAGATTTACAGAAATAGAGAAGATACACAAAGACAATGAACAACAGATTTACGTGGGAAACCCTTTTGGGAAAAAACCAACCACACCAAGCTGAATATCTTTGTATTACAGTAACAATAATTACATACAATCAGAGATACAACTCTCTGGTATTAGTTCACAATAGCTTCATTCACTGTTCATCTAGTTACAGAAAATGCGCTCAACAATCTAATTCACACATTCTCTGCAACTTAGAATGCTATCCTTTAGATATTCACACATTATGATTTTTGCCTTATGTGCATCCTTATCTGCCATTGCCCCATCATAGAAAGTTTCTACTTGAGCATTGATTTTTCCTTGCATGCTATTCAGCTCTAGCGTCACAACAGTTGCAAAAATCTAATAGCCATCCATTCAAAAATTGCTTCCTCTGATTGGTCTGCACGGCTCCACATAGGATGGTCAAATGTGTTCAATCTTTGTTGGTATATCGGTGAGACACTAACAGTGTCTCCCTGATGCCACAAAGATTTCATATCGATATCGTCATAGATCCCAATAGTCGGCGGGATGTTATAGCGAACACCATGAGACATACAAAATCCATCGACATCCATTGCGTTTTTATCGGCAAGAGATTTCCATTCGCCAATATGTTTCGTCGGGACTCCCCAAGTTTCTCCAAAGCACCTGACAGTCGGCAAGACATTTGTCTTTCACTGAGACCTCCCACCGAGTCTTCATGTTGTTTTGTAGCAACCACCAGTCGGCGAGACTTATCGCTTTTGCTAGGACTTCATACCAAGGTCCTAAGTCACACCGAGCACTACAGTCACCAGTCGGCAAGACATTGTCTTTGCCAAGACCTCACAGTGAGTGTTGAGACCTCACACCGAGCAACCAAGTCTTACCAAGTCGGCAAGACTTTTGTCTTCACTAAGACTACATACCGAGCACCCATGTCTTGCCGAGTCAGCAAGACATTTGACTTTCACCAAGACTCTCACTAGGCACATATGTTATACTGAAACCATCCCTATTGGCGAGACCAAGCACCCATCGCCAAGATTGCATACCGAAGTCTTAATGTCACTACGAAGACCACAAGCTGTCAGCGAGACCTTCATCGATCGCTGGGACATCTTACTGAAACCTTGTGACTTATACCAATGACCCGGTCATTAGGAGTCTCCCCGACATCTGCTAGATACCTGATAGCAGCTCAGATAGACTTCATTTGGCAAGACATCAC
This sequence comes from Sequoia sempervirens, assembly GCA_007258455.2. Taxonomy (NCBI): domain Eukaryota; kingdom Viridiplantae; phylum Streptophyta; class Pinopsida; order Cupressales; family Cupressaceae; genus Sequoia; species Sequoia sempervirens. The sequence continues at coordinate 25,813 of VDFB02171545.1, forward strand.
CTCTGTCCTAGCAACATGAACATTTCAAGTGGATTTAGAATAGTTAGTCACCCAGACATGAATAATGTCATAACGACTTTTCCTTTCAGGAGTTACATGTCAGTATGGATTGAGGCAAATATTCCAACAATCTCCCACTTGACGAAGATCTTACTGACACATCTAGAGCATAATCAAACTACTGAAAAAAATGGGCCAAGAGGCCCATCGAACTGGCACACCACCTGCATTTGTCTGTGCTCACAAGCTTTGTCAATGCATTTGCAACATTCAATAGAGTATCCACTTTCTCCAAATAGACCTTCCCATCCTCCACCATATCCCATACAAAATGATACTGTAGATTTATATGTTTCGTCCTGGCATGGAAAGTAGGATTCTTTGCCAAACATATAACACTCTGACTGTCACAGTAAATAGTAATTTTTCCTGCATCAAAACCAATGTTAGAACACAAATATTTTATCCAAATTGCTTCTTTATAGGAATGTGTTGCTGCCATGTATTATGCCTCTATAGTGGAAAAAGCGACTACAGCTTGCTGCTTGCTTATCCAACTCACTGCACCACCATTCATCATGAAAATATATCCACTAGTGGATCTTCTGCTGTCAATGTCCCCTGCCCAATCAGAATCCACATAACCTTGAATGCTGAGAGTTCTTTGTGATTCAACCAAGTTCCCATGGTAACAAAGAGCATAGTCTGAAGTTCCCTTTAGATATCTAAACACTCTTTTCACAGCATCCCAATGTGTCCTTCCAGGATTAGCCATAAACCGACTAAGTACTCCCACTGCTTGGGCAATGTTTGGCCTTGTTCAGACCATTACATACATAAGGCTACCAACTGCACTAGCATATGGTACACTGGTCATGTCCTCCATCTTTGTAGAAGATTTTGGACAATCCTCAACAAATAGCTTCATTCCCTGTGTAACTGGAACAACTAGCTACTTGCACTCAGTCATACAAAATCTCTCTAGAACAGTCATGATATACTTACTCTAACTAAGCCAAAGTTTTCTATTTTTCCTATCCCTGGTTATTTCCATTCCCAGAATGTACTTTGTTGCACCAAGATATTTCATTTCAAACTTTGTAGACAGCTGAGACTTAAGATAAGAAATCATTAGCTTACTATTTCCTATAAACAACATATCATCAACATAGAGAGCAATAATAAGCACTTGATCACTTTCATCTTTGTAATATACACAATAATCACTTGATCTTACAAATCCCAAAGACAAAACAAAAGTGTCAAATTTCTAGTACCACATTCTAGGAAACTATTTTAAACCATACAGAGATTTCTTCAACTTGCAAACTAGTCTTTCTATACCTTTTTCCACAAAATGCTCCAACTGGGACATATAAATTTCTTCTTCAAGATCACCATGAAGAAATGTTGTCTTCACATCCATCTGTTCAATTTCTAAGTCATACGCTACTGCAAGTGACAAAAGAAATCTAATAGATGTCAACTTAGCTACAGGAGAAAATATTTCTCCATAATCAATTCCCTCTACCTGGGAATAACCTTTTGCAACCAGTCTTGCTTTATAACTTTCTACACTGCCATCTAGACCAATTTTCTTTTTAAATACCTATTTGCAGCCCACAGCTTTTCTGCCTTTAGGCAATGGCACCAAACTCTAGGTATCATTCTTTTCTAATGATGCCATTTCTTCATTCATAGCTTCCAACCAAGAATTTGAATCAGACATTTTAAATGCCTCATTCACAGTCCTAGGTTCATCAGTGCTAGAAATTAAAGCATAGGCACAAGTAGATTCTATTAAAGAAAACCCATACCTATCAGGTTGCTTTCTTTCACGAGTTGACCTCCTCACAGATTGAGGCTGAGGTGGTTCTTCATCTTCTTTAGAACTTTTAGAGCTACTTGAGCTTTCCTTAGTATCAAGTACATTTTTATTTTTCAATTCCTCTTTATCTGGTGTTGGAGGAATTCCTACTACATCCTTTTCATTTTTTTATTTCTTCTTTGACTGCAGATCCAATGTAGAAGGTTTCAGCTCACGAAAGATAACACTTCTGTTGTACAAAAACTTCTCAGTATCAGGGTTCCAAAGCTTGTATCCTTTTATGCCAGCACTATAGCCTATAAAAGTACACTTTACAACTTTGTTTTCCAATTTGGATCTTTTTTCAAATAGAACATATACATATGCCTCACAGCCAAAGACACGAATATGTCTTAGAGAGGGTTTCTTTCCAAACCATGCTTCCAAAGGCGTCTTCTCAACAAGAGCAGAGTTAGGAGAACGATTTACCAAGTAACATGCTATAGAGATTGCTTCAGCCTAGAACTTCTCCTCTAAGCCAACACTACTCAACATACTTCGTGCTCTTTCCATTACTGTCCTGTTGAACCTTTCAACAACTCCATTTTGTTGTGGAGTGTAAGGTGTAGTCTTATGTCTTTTAATCCCATGATCTGTACAGTACCTTTCGAATTCATCTAAACAAAACTCACAGCCATTGTCAATCCTTAAGCATTTTATTTTCCTACTAGTTTGATTTTCAACAAGGTTTTTAAATTCCTTAAACTGACTGAACACTTCTAATTTACTTTTTAGAAAATATACAAATGTTCTTCTTGAATAATCATCAATAAATGACACATAGTATCTTTATTTAGACAGAGAAGGAACATTCACTGGACCAAACACATCAGAATGAATATAATCAAGCAAACTAGAAGATTTGTGAGGATTGGAATAAAATGAAACATGGTGTTGTTTACCATATATGCAATGTTCACAAAATTCGAACTCATGGTTACAATCTTCAAGCCCTTCTACCAGGTTTTTATTTTTCAAGGTTTTAAAACCTTTTTCACCAATGTGGCCAAGCCTATGATGCCAGAGCATAGTCTTTTCTACTGGAAGTTTAACCTCCATGGTGTTTACTCCATCAGGAACATTTTCCTTCTTATCTCCATGAGTAGCCTTAAGTGACTTTGCAGAAAAATTGTTGCATTGGACAGCCAGTGCATCCAGCTTGTATAGAGTACCAATTCGAGCACCCCTAGCCAGCACCATAGAGCCTCTAGTCATCTTGCAGCCATTTTTAGAGAACGTGACCTGCACTCCAATATCATTCAACTTACTTACAAAAAGTAAATTACGAGCTAGACCTGGTATGTGCATTACATCATTGATTCCCTTCACTCTTCCATCAGGGAATTGAATTCTAACTCTTCCACGACCAACAATTTCCAAAGATGAATCACTTGCCAAGTACACCTTTCCACCATTTTATTCTTCATACTTCGTGAACTAGTCTCTATGAGATGTCATGTGGAAAGATGCTCTAGAATCAATCAACCATATATCATCTAATGACCGTGTAGCCAAAGTTGCAATGAACGTATTTGCATCACTCTGAGAAGAATCATTTCCAGAAGAGTTTTTCTTCTTCTTTTTCTCCTCCTTGCAATCCTTTCAGACATGACCAAGTTGCCCACAATTCCAGCACTTCACCTTGGACTTTTTTCCAGTAGACTTTCATCTCCCTTTCGATTTCGATATGGACTTCTTGTCCTTCTTGCCTTTCTCCTTTGGTTTACCCTTGACAGCCAGAGCCTCCTTTGCCATCTCAGAAGATTTTCTTCTCATTTCTTCTAATAACAGAGAAGCAACAACATCTTCCATCTTGAATGTGGATGTTGTACTCCCTATAGCCATCACCAAATGATCCCAAGAATCAGGCAGAGAACATAGCAACAGCATGCATCGATCTTCATTTTCAATCTTCACACCAACAAATGTCAACTGAGCAATCAACATGTTGAAAGCATTCAAGTGATCAGCAACAGACCCTCCTTCCTACATTCTCAAAGAGTACAACTTCTTCCTCAAAAACAATTTGTTCACCAAGGACTTGCCTTGATAAATTGATGCTAGTCTTTTCCATAAGGAAGATGCAGTCTTTTCTTCATGAATGTTCAGAAGAACAGAGTCTGCCAAATAGAGCATTATCAACCCTTTTGATTTTCTATCTACTAGGTCCCAATCCTCTTGCTTCATGCTTTAGGAGGGAGGGTCTTGAGAGAGAGTAGAGGGTTTAGGGTTATGGGTAGAGGGGAGAGAGATAGAGGGGGTTAGTGAAAGAGAGAGAG